>JAOTQJ010144228.1:0-35605 GCA_025642045.1 Solanum sejunctum | reverse complement strand
CGAAGGGGGGAGTAATGTTATGCTGTCCATTTGTAAGTTGTGTAGAATTGTGGTATGTTATTCCACGACTTACCCCTTATTTGGGACTGGTTGTGTACTATATTAACACTGGTTTTATATGGTAAAATCATTGAAAATAATTTTGGTAAAGTTAAAATGGTTTTGGGATTGTTGACATCGAAGTAGGGTGAAAGGGTATAACGGTATGTTGCTTGTTTGTATGTTGAGAAGAATTATTGTGTGTTGTGTTTTATGGGCTGTTGTGGGACTGTTAAAGGACTCAAAATAAGATGTACATGTCATGTACATAAGAATGGTGGTTAGAAAATTCATTCATAAGTGAAAAGGTTGAAGAAATGCCTTTACGTCACTAATTCAAAGCTTGTTGTCCGGGTTATTATTTTTATGATATTGGACTGCCTAGAAGTATTGTGTTGCTGCTAATACTAGTTTTAATTGCCTAATATGTTATATATAAAATATTTGAGGGAAAGGCAGCCACTCCAAGGTAGTGACAAAGTCATACAATGAGTTATGTAAGGTTACTTGATTTCATATCATTAGGCATGAAACATAGATCCTTCGGTAAGTAAAGGCACTTATCTACTCAAACATTACAAATAGCCATTTCTCCACTCTTCCACATGTTCATATGCTCCTATATGTAGCTCCCTTCAAAGTTATATACATACATGGATATCAAGTACATGTGTTCTTGTTGCTAAATAAAGTTCATGAGTTATTTCATTTCATACGCAATTTGTTACTTATATAACATACTCCTTTCAATGCCATGTTGTCTTGAATGTTTATTTTCATGTTATATATTGCATATGCAGCCCAAAAGCTACAATGTTATGACCACCAAAAGAATAATCTCAAAGGTAAATGAAAGATAAAGTATACAGTTTGATGGGTGGTAGCCTAAGGGGTTTCATGAAGAACCTAGCATAGGGACGATCCCAATACAGTACTACGGGTGGTAGCCCGAGGGGGTTCATGAAGAACCTAGTGTAGAGACTATCTCGATATAGTTTATCATTGATCAATTGGTCATTTGTTTTACAACTGTGCATAGATTTTACAGATACAGATTATACAGTAAAGGTAAAGTAATATAAAGAACTGAAAGTACATGATTCCACAGTATGACTATGGGTGGTCCATAATCTTCCATAGATGCATGGTTTCACTTGAGTTATTAATTTATATATAGTATATTTTGCCTTACATACTCAGTACATTATCTCGTAATGATGTCCCTTATGGGGGATCTGCATTTCATGCTGCAGGTACAGGTGCTAGTAGATCTCCCGAGTAGGAGTGTGGGATATTCAGCTGCTATTACTAAGATCCAGGTTGTTCAGAGCTTTATGTCTGTCAAAAGTTTATACGGTTGTATTGTATAGTCATTCAAGGCGGGGCTTGTCCCGACCCTTATTTGGTACTTTTTATTACCTAGAGGCTTTGTAGACTATGTAAATTAAAGTGTAGTCATGTTTGGTACTTTTGACATCATGGCCCCAATGGCCTAGTCACATGCATTTCCTTTGGCTTATATCTCTATTTACTTGCACACAAACAAGTTAAGAATAGAATTCCTATATAAAATATATAGAAAGTGCATAAGTACAGGTTGGTTCTCCAGAGCCTTATCGACAATGGGTGCCAGTCTGCCCTAACGGGACTTGGGGCGTGACACTATTTGAGGTGGAAAAGTACAATTGACCTTCCCATGCCGAATGATATAGAAGATGTGAGAGATGAGATGGTTGCAGCAAAAGATATTGATGAAAGAGATGATCATGGCAAGGATGGGGTGAGTGAATCAGCTAACATGCCACAAAGGATTAAGCCTATCCCTAGTCCTCCTCTTTCTTTCCCTTAGAGACTTAAAAGAGGGAGGACGAATGCAAGTTCAAGCACTTTCTCTCCATGCTAAATCATCTCTCCATCAGCATCCCTCTCATAGAGGTATTGGAGTAGATGCCAGGGTATGTGAAGTATATGAAGGACCTGGTCACCAAATAGCACACTGTGATACAAGAGCTCTCTCTGGAGCTTTAACATTGCAGTGCTATCACTATAAACTCCTTGGTTCAGAAAAGAGAAAATCCAAGTGCTTTTACCATACCCTGCTCTATTGGAGATACAGAGTTAGCAAGGGCCCTGTGACTTAGGTGCTAGTATTAATCTGATACCCCTAATGGTCTACAAAAAGCTTGGATTGGGGCAATTGCTCCTACTAGCATGCAGTTGTTGATATTGGATCGCATGATAAAGAATCCTATAGGGATACTATATGATATTTTGGTAAAACTTGAAAAGTTCATATTCCCTGTAAACTTTGTTATCATAGATTATGAAGTTGACTTCGATGTCCCAATCATCTTGGAAACACCCTTCCTAGCCACTAGATGAGCCCTAGGGGATATAGAAGCTGGTCAACGTAGATTTAGATTAATGACAAAGAAGTTGTCTTCAGTATCAATTAGTCCATGAAATATCCAGATGAGTTGAAAAGTAAAGTCTAGGCAATTGGCAAAATCTAAGTAACTAATGTGTCCAAGTCATGCTGCGATAATAAATCAGGTGTTACTTGAGAGAAAACCAAAGATTTTTGATGTAATAGCATAGTTATAGATTTTTTTCAGCTTTTGGATACATAGGTAGTTTATTTCATGTAATTTCGTTGTAATTTTGGACATTAGGCTGGTTGCATAGAGGATAACTGTGTATTTTATGATAATTATACATGTGTAGGATTAAGTCACCTAATTTTGCTAAGAAGAGCATCAGGTTAAGTCTCTAGACTGGTCTTATGAGCCAGAAAGCACTTTACGACTCGTACCCCATCTCATAGAGATTTCCAGTAAGCAGGACATATATGTAATCCTATCCATGAGCCTGTTTTACGATTCGTAGGTCAAACTACGAGTCATGAATGGAGCTCATAGACAACAAGTAATTTTGATGAAATTTTTCTAAGTATACGGGTTCTACAAAACCATGATCTATGAGCCGTAGAATCATCTATGGCTCTTATTTGGGGTTTCGTAGGGTCAGGCCTAGTAAAAGTTTCAGTTGAACTGGTGAATAAAAATAGAGGGGTCAAAATTATTTTGAACATACAATTGCCCTAATTTATGAAATCTACCCAACCAAGACCACACCCTAAATTTCCCGATCATCTTCGGTAACTATCGAGCCAAATTTCAGGCAAGACGCAGCAACCCTAGGGTTTTGCTTCTACTCACCTCCTTCCTTTTGTTCAAGATAATATCAATCTTTGATAAATTTTTTATTTAATTACAACCTTTAATTTACCTCGTTATGAATGAGTGATTTGAATATTGTGTTGGGTATGGTGTTTAGAAACAAAATCATTGTTTGAATTTGATTGTGATTAGTTGAAATTAGGTTACCCATTCTTGATTTTTGTCTATGTTTGGAATTGGGTACCTTGGCCTTGCGTGAACATTAATTTGTTTTGCCTATTTTGTAAGTCATCCCATGTTATTGAATTCATTATGAATTGGGGGGGAGGGTGATGACATGGGTAAATGATCTTTTTTAAATTAATTAGAAGCGATCGAAATTATTAGATAATTGTGCTAAATCGCTATCGATGGGTGCATGTATGGATTGAAGAACATGTTGGGGGTAGGGGTGTTGTATTGAAATTATTTGTTTGAGTGTGTTCTTGCTTCAATATTGATCATGTAGTTACTAAAATTGTCTTGTGGGGTCCATCTGATAGGCTTAAAAATTCAAGTAACTAAGTTTTCTAGTTGACGAGTGGCTTGTATAGCCCGTGGAGTAATCCACGAGTCGTAATTGTCCCTCATGCAAAATTTCAAAAACTTGGTGTTTCTACGCATACATCAAATGAGAACTTCTACAAGTTGTAGATCACATTACAGCTCATAGATACGTCTCATAGATCCCTGCCTGAATTTAATTACTCAATGGAATTTTTACGACCTAGTCTATGACTTGTAAATCACTTTACGAGTCATGCCTTGCCCCATAGAAATTTCTAGAAACCAAAACGATTTTAAACCACTAGTTTACAAAGGCTCTTCATGACTCCTAATATAGACAAGGACCAATAAAGGTGCATTCCTAACACTCTTCTGCAACTTAATTCAGATAATTTTTAAATCCTATTTTTGATTTTTTAAAGGCTAACAATGGTATATATATGTTTATGTATCAGATACTATAGGCCCTGAAGCTAAAGGTGATGCAATTCTGGCCCTATGGGGGAGGCTTAGGGATGAGCCTTCAAGTGATAAATGTTCAGATAGAGAGCAGATGCCTCATCCGATTGGCTCATTAGAGGTCCTATATGTCAAATTGGATCCAAAGGTTGCTTGACCACAAACTAAGACACTGCCAGAGATGGGCGTATTCAGGCTCTTGTTGCTAGACCCCCCTAGTCTTAGGAGGGAGGTAGTGACGGGAGCACCTTACAACAGATGAGTCCATCCAGAGAGGAGTCTAGCTCTGAGGAGACATTAGAGGTTGAGTCCTTCATGGCACCTAGATCATCACCATCTACAGTGGATGCCTTCTCTAACCAGTGGTGCATCGAGGGTACGGAGGAGATTTACAAAGAGGGAATATAGCCAAAAAAGCATGGCAAGCTCACCCATTACATCTATGAGAAGCCTAGAGTTATATCTAACAGACTTAGTCATGTCCCTAATCACCTGGACACGATGATTTGGTATGGCCTTCACTAGCTAACTGATTTTATTTGATGGGTACTCTGCAATGATAGTAAGTGCGTTCAACCATGCTATGTAGCCACCATCCATCCCACCTTTCCCAAGAAGTAGAAACCCCTTGCCCAGCCTAGACTAACAGAGACATTTGATGCCTAAAACATTTGATTTTGTGTGTTGTCAATGCGACTTTTATGAATTTTATATGTTTTTGTGTTTATTCTTACACAAAATACACTTTGGCTTGATTTTCGGAAAAGTTGCAGATTTTTGTTGATTTTGAAAATCTACCGGACTCCACTACGAGTTGTAGCCTAGATACGAGTTTTAGCAGTTGTTCATAGCGGTTAATAGTGTTCAATAATAAAATCTGAAAATTTTGAAGTTCAGTAATCCGAGCTCAAGGTACTAGTCATAGTCCCCTCTATGACTCGTAAAGGGATGCCTCATAATAATTAATAGTGTTGATGAAAATTGGATAAAAAAATGCAAAAGTGTACTATGAGAAGGTACTACAGGTCATCGACTAGACTATGACTCGTAGAGGTGATGTCCAAAATGACATGTGCTGACCATAAAAGCCTGATTATGACTCTTAGGCCACCTACGAGTCGTACCTACTGGCCATAGCAAACACTGACTAGATTTTCTAATTATTTTAAGAACCTTATTATAAATACTATAAATAGTATATCTTAGGATTTTAAGAGCAACTTTTCATTAGTATTTCATTATTATTCAATTAACGAAGATTGTAGAGAGGTTTTGAGATAGAATTTCGAGGGTTTCACTCTAAGACTCAAATTTGGAGATTTAGATTCACTTGTAGATTATTCTTATGATTCAAGCTTGTGATTCTAATTTCAAAAAGGGTTTCATTGTTCTTCAATTTGCATGGATAAGAAATCTTCCATGTCATCTTATTTTATTATTGATTTGTATGCGCAAGCTATGAGTTGTTAAAACACATAACTTGGGTTGCGCGATCCATGAGTAGCTTGATTAGATCTTGGATTATGTGCACTTTTTGAGTTTGATATTTGTATGTATTATCCAGTTTCCCTCATTTTGCTTGTTGTTTAATGGTCGCCAACATTAAACTGTGCCTAGTATCATGTTTTTGAACAAGGTAGTGATGAATAGGAAAAGGAAATGGGTGACCGAATTCAATTGATTATGATAAATTATAGATCGAACCACTGAATTGGAAAAATTGGGTGCTATCATAAAGCTTTGTATCAGCTAAGTTCATGAGTTGGAGATAAGTATACTCCAACTACTAACATCAGGGTAAACCACTACCTCTCAGATCACCTGACTGATTCTATCATAGAGGCCAACGATAGACAATAACTCCCCTGGAACACAACTTACAACATTCATCGTACTGTGCTCTCTAAAGAGCAACTCTTCTCAAAATCTCACTCAAAAGGTGCTGAGTTGGAATCCCATTCTCCTCTAATCAGCCAAACTCGACACCGGAGAGGTTGATTGGAATAATAGGTAATGGTTAGTTTGGAACACAATGGTAGTTGACCAAGCGCCATAGAGAAATTTGACCTTCACATTTGCCCAAGGGTTTGAAAAACTTAAGTTACCGTCCTACATGCAATGTCCTAATTTAAGTTGTGTTATCTGGGGTGTTTCTGTTAGTGAATCATAGGGAACACAATTTCCCAATTTGCTCTTCAATTTGGTTGTCTCTACGTTTTATTAATATAGTTGTATTTAATACCAAACTTTGAAAAATCCCCTTTTTCTTGAGAGTTGAGTTATTTAATGCTTAAATTGATTATTTGCAAATCAAAGTGACAAAGCCCCATATTCCCTTAGGATTTGACCCTAACCTATGGTTAGGTTTTACATTTGACAACAATCAATTTATCCTCAAAGTGAGATGTACTATTTAAGCGTGATCAAAATTAATGGCATCGTTGCCAAGGTATATGACAATGCTTTGATATGATTTCACTAGTAGCTAATTCAAGTGTTGATTTATTAATTCTCTTATACTTTACTTTTGTTTTTGTTTTTGTTTCTTAGTTTCTTTTGTAGGGTATACCAGGTATATACCCAATGCAAGGAGCCGAGGCAGACCCTTAGCTCTAATTAACCTTGAGATCTAAGGTGTTTAAAGGAGAATGGCCCAAGCAAACATGGATATTGTGGTTGATGAAACCATTGACTGAAATGATGATGATCTTGGGAGAGAGAAAAATCTAGCACCAATGGATTATAGGCCATACCATAGGGATTTCAACAAGAACATATACGGTTGGAGTCAATATCGGTTGAATCCTATAGACATGGATGTCATAGGTGCTATAGTATTACAACCATTATCGACCGACAATAAGTTTATGGTGTCAAGTGGATTACTCCAAATGCTTCAAAATCGTGGTTTGTTTGCCGGGTTACCTACTGAGGATGCTCACAATCATTTTTATAATGTTTTTTTGGTGTGTGCAATAGTGTGATACTCACATAGAATCTTTCTATGGATGTTGTCGGGTTATATGTGTTACCTCTATCTCTTACTTATAGTGAAACAATATGGTTATCCAAACTCCCATAGAGCTTAATCACTAATTAGGCATAATTACAAAGAACCTTCGTAGAAAGCTACTTTCCAAGGTCCAAAAAGCTCAAACTTAAGGATCAAAGCAATAACGTTTAGCAATTAGCGGGTGATTCTACTAGCACCATGTGGGAGACGTTCACCAAATATTTTAGATTGGTTCCGGACCATAATATAATACACGATGCCTTAGTGGAGATTTTCTATTGTACTCTTGATAAGAATAGTTAACCATGTGTCGATACCATCATGGGAAGCATATTCTAAGATAAATCATTCACAAGGATAGCAGACCAAATTGAGCAAGTAGTCAAGATCAATATAGCATGGGAAAAAGGAGAGAGCTACTACAAGGAGCTCATGTGCGGTGAGTGTTAGTTCAGAGCAAGCAAAAATTAATGATGATATCATGCAACAACTTGCCAAACTCTGAATGAGTGTGGACTTTTTGGTGAAACAAACTCAAAAAAAGTGTTCACGTGGTAGTTCACCAACCTCCAAGAGCACCCATGTATGGTGAGTCAAATTGTGATGAAGATGTTTGCTTTGTTAGAGATCAAGTGATAGGTTTTCGTAACAATGCCCAAGGGTCCGATCCAGACTATTGGCATCAAGGTTCTGGAAATCATGGTTTGAATTAGAACTGAGAGGGTGCATATAGATATAGTCATAATGGTTACTTTGAGAGAGATAAGGTATCAAAAGTCGAGTGGGTACGAAGAGATGGGTATAGAAATGGTCCTTCTGTGCGTTCTCATAATCGTATGTCAATTTTAGCAATTCAAGAATAGAAAAAAAGTTTGACAAATTGTTGAAGAAGGCCGAGAATCAAGATAAGACTTTGAAAGAGATGAAATTAGATATTTCAAGTATCATCCAAAGCATAAAGTCTCATTCAGTAGCCATCAAGCAACTCAAATAACAATTTTGTCAAGTGTCCTTTCAATTGAATCAATGCCAATAGGGTAATTTATCGAGCAACACAGTTCAAAATCCTAATAATTAGGGGCATTGTTGGTGGTTATGACAAAAAGTGGCAAAAGTACCATTGACCCTCCAATGTTGGTGGTTGTTGATGAGGATTGTGAAAAAAGTGTTGATGACAAAGTCACAGTTGAGGAAGAAGCTTTGGCTAACAATGGGGTGAGAGGTAAAGTGGTGAACGAGCAAGAAAAAAGCAATACTATCCTAAGACCTCCTCCTCCTTTTCCCAAATGGCTCAAGCAAAAGGAGGAGGATGTTGAGTTCAAACACTTCCTCTCCATATTTAAACAATTGTCTATCAATATTCCCCTATTGAAACATTGGAGAAGATGCCTAGGTATTATAAATATATTAAGGAACTGGTGACAAAAATGCGCACGGTGAGCAAAGAGCTTTCGCAAAAACTTTAGCATTGTAGTTTCATTACTACAAAATCTTTCATCCAAAAAAAGGGGGATCTTGGTGCATTTACATCCCCTGTATCACCAAAAATGATGAGCTTGCAAGAGCATTGTGTGATAGGGGAGCAAGTATCAATTTGATACCTTTTGACGTGTTTAAAAAGCTTGGTTAAGGTTCATCTACTCCAACAAGAATAGGTTTTTAGTGGTGGATAGGTCAATCAAGAAGCCAGAGGGAATACTCTATGATGTGCTAGTCAAAGTGGATAAATTCATATTCCTGGTGGATTTTGTAATTCTTTATTATGAGGTCAACGTTTAGGTCTCCATTATTCTAGGAAGACCATTTTTAGTCACCAAAAGAGCCCAGGTGGATATGGATTCGGGTCAACTCAGGTTTAAGGTAAATGATGTAGAAGTGGTTTTTGACATTTGTCAGTCGATGAAGTACCCCATTGAACTCAAATGTAAAGTATGGTCTGTTAAGGAGTTTGAATCACTCAAGATGACTAAGTCATGCCGTGATATTAAATCAGGTGCTACTTAGGAGGTAACCCAAGTGGTTTTAATTCCTTTGATCATTTTTATTCTACTAGTTATTTGTGGAAGCTTAGGTAGCATTTTGATTATGTTTTTATTGTTAAGTTTAGACAGTGAATTGGTTGTATGTTGCTATAATGGTGTACATTGAGAAAAATTTCACAAGTTTTGAGCAAAGTAGGAAAAGTGCGAAAAATGGCAATAGAAGCAGTCTCTATGATACGTCCTAAGAGTTGTAGTGTACCCTATGATTCATAGTCATGCCTCATAAGTGTAACAGTGATCACTTGAAGTTGGAACTTACAATACGAGCCAACTTTATGACTCAGAGTCCGTGCTGTGAGTCATAAGCTATGAGTCGTAAAGGTGGTTCGTAGTGGCCAAGTATGATTTCAAATTTTTCTAAATGTTGAATGGTCTGTGAGACTAGGCCCTACAGGCCATAGTCCGAGTTACGACGCATAGTCAGGGTTGCATAGACCTAACTCAGGTAAATTTTCAAGTTAACCTGGTAACCTTTATAAGGGGAAAAAATCATTTTGACCCTGATTTTCTTAACCCTAATAAATAAATTAACACCTAATATTTCTACCCCCCAATATTCTCTGATCAATTTTCCAACCGTCCAACCTCATTTTCGGCATCTACTCCAGCAAATAGGGTTTCAGATTTCACCATTTTTTTCTTAAATTTGTCTGCTCATAAGGTATGCATCTTGGTTCATTTTGTCCTCAAAATTTTGTTTTAAAGTCAGTATTATGAATGATTTATGGTGTTCTTTACTATCAAGGCAAATCATTTGTGGGTATAATGCAACTGAGAAGGAGTTAGGGTTGTTTTGAATATAGTTCATGGTGTTAGCCCTAGTTTAAGGATTTGTATGTGTTGATATAATGGGTTGATCATGTTACTATAGTTGTTTTGTGTGTCAATTGAGTAGTATTCGTGTGCTATTATTACTGATTTGAAAAACAATGATAGCATGATAATGGGTTGGCTAGGGCGATATATTGAAGTTTTAGGGTTGATTTATTCTTGATTTACTTGTGAATCAATTCCCTAAATCTCTATGTATGCTTTTGAATGATGGTGTTGTATGATTTGGGAAATGATTACATGAATTATTGTTGAATGAGATTAAGAGACAATGGTTTCATTTTCTGTTGATTGGTATAATCTTGTGATGGGGTAGATTTTCTATTGTAATGTCATGTTAAAGGTATGGGTTGTTTGGTCATGACTTGTGAATGAAATGATATTACTTCAATGCTATTAGTACTAGGTTTGTATTGTTCAAATGGTCAGTGTGGTGAAATGATAGTATTCTAAGTACCTTTTATTTCACACTATAGGAGCCTCCTACGACTCATAGAGGATGCTATGGGCCATAGTTATCACTTGTAGGGGGCACAGTGATGTGAAATCCCTGAGTATTCACTATATGAGACCCACCTTTTATTCGTTTTTCCCTCTACAAACTATAGTTAGCTATCGTAGGCCTGTGTTAATTTTGTAAACTAAAACCTTGTACGAGACCTGTCTACGACCTATAATCAAGGCTACATGTCATAACTGCTTCCCATACCTAGTTTTTATTTTCAAAATTACTATACATGTGTAGACTACATGGCCACAGTATGACTCGTAGCCTTTAGTAAGAGTCATACCAAGGTCTCGTATCTGCCATCTACAACTGAATCCTATAAATTTTTCATTGGTTTTTCTTGTATTTTACTTTTCTTTTGTTGACTTTTTTGGGGCTAATAATGCTTTGTTATGATTACTTATAGGAAGTATATCCCCTAAAAGTAAACATATAGAAAATGGGCAATCCATACAAGGCTTGTGGATGAAAATTCTGGGGAGAAATATTCGGGTAGATCGAATGAGGTCCACAACGTAAATATTGACCCCGAGGCACAGGTGCCTTAGACCAGGGCGACTGCTGCATGGGATACTCTGCCCTAGATATAGGATGTTAGTTCCTCCTTGTCTAATGAGAAGGGATATGGTGATTGGTCTGACAGGAGTATGCCATAGATGACTCCATAGCAAACAGAGTCTGATTCAGATGAGACACCCTAGGAGAGAAGAGATGCTGAGTCCTCTATCACCCCACCTATTTATCCTATGGATCCTTAGTATCATTGATGGGGTGTTGAGTGGATGAAGGTAATCTATGATTAGGGGTTAGAAGCAAAGGGGCAAGGGAAGCTAGTTCTATCATTTTATAAGGATCCCCGACTTATTGACATAGGACTAAGCCATGTCTTTGGATTGGAGAACATGAGACGACATCAGCTCAGATGGTTGACTGATAAGTTGGGAAAGTACTCGCTACTTAGAGTGCGGGAATGTTTATGCAACAACCATTCTATAGTGTCTTTCCAAGAAGAAAAAGCCTTTCGAGGAGCCCAAATTATGAGAGGTATTGGTTAGAGGCTGGTGGGTCAAGATATTTGAGGAGATGATCCGCCACATACAGATTGATCCTACATACAGAGAACCACAGTCGACAGCTGAGTTTGAACGACATATTAGATAGATTAGACAGGCTGTTATTTCCTACAGTGTGGCCTAGAGGACTGAGCTTTTGAGATGGGTGGCAAGCCATACTACTGACCATGGTCCAGAGATTACATGGGTCACAACACATTAAAATCTAATAATGAATTCCTTTCTCTCCTTTCTCGAAAAGTTTTTCTGGGCAATTATCAAGTCTTACATCCGATCTATATTCATAGATAATGTACTTATGTTAGTGCAACTTATTTTGGTAGCTAGTATCTTAGCTCTCTATGATATTAATTAGGCCCAACTCATAAAAGAGCAGATACGTGAGTCGATGCTCAAGAGGACCACATATATGCCATTCCCTGTGCTGATCTATAAACTATGCATAGAGATGAAGGTGAAGGTATCGCATCACATAGATCCCATGGTCGTAGACCTCCAAACTATTAGTCCCAGCCTAATAAAGGCTGATGAGAACCCAGTGGCACTCTAGAAGGCACAACCTCCCATGCCTAAGACATTTATGCTAAAGCCACAGGCTGAGAGTTTGACGACTGCCGCCAGCACTCCTACTCCAGTTGCTACTACTACTGATGAGGGACCAGAGTAGCGTGAGGCAGTCGATATTGAGATGGGTTCCACTATAGCTGCACCTGCTCTAGATCCATCTACATTACAATTCCTTCCACAGACATTATATTTGCTATTGCCTTTTAGGTATGGTACGAATATTATCATTAGTTGAGGCTCATTTGGCTCAATTTATATGGCAGATTAATCTATGGGTCCCATAGATAGTTCAAGAGTTAGAGGATCGATGTAAGGCATTCACCAATTTTACAGTTGATCAGTGTATTGCTATGGTGGATGCGTGGGTCAATGCCTTCAAGGAGCGAGTGCAGAAGAGATTAGCCGAGACCTGCCAGGCAAACCTATAAGCCTTTCGTCTAGAGTTGACAAAGTTCAAGGCTGACTTGATTACATCACTAGTGGCTCTGATTAACATTCCTGGCCCTACACCTACAGATGCATCACTATTTAATACATTTGTGGAGGATCAACCATCATGTGTTCCTAGGAAGAGACATATTGAGGCTAATGATGACGAGGAGTAGTTTGTGCACTAGAAGACCTCCAAGGGTGATGAGGACCTTGATGAGGAGATAATTGGGCTTGTCTTCAGGATGTCGAGAGAAGAAGAAGAGTAAAGAAGATCCCAGGAGCTTGATTGATTAAAGGACATTGGCTAATCCAGCAGGGCTGCAGCACAGACTACCCCGCAAGAGAGAGATGTTCAGGTATAGCTAGAGGCTGGTGTTTAGGCACCATATGATGTTTGTTCTTGACCCTTGTTCGTAATTTGTTTTCCCTTGTATATAGAGGACAAAGTACATTAGTTTTGTAGGGTATGGGTAGATATGGACTAAGGTGAAGTTTGATTTAGTTTTAGTCTATAGTTGTCCCAATTTTGTATCTCAAGGTTTTCTTGCTTGTGTTCTTTTTCCTCTTGGATATTCTATTTTCTATTGAACTAGCATGTTTTAGATATTGCAGATAATATTTGTGGTAGTTAAACTTATGGCATGTACATTGTTTTGATGATTTATAAAAACTTTTGAAAAATTGGTACCCTTGAAAATTTATTGATTAATAATTATTCTGCAATCATGCATGTCTTAATGGATTGGCAATGTTTGTTCTGATTAAGTGGAGGCAAGTTGATGCTTGAAGCGTGATTTGTGAGTCATTGTTGGCTATGTGGGTAGTGCTTTGTGCGTGTGAGCTAATTTTTTTATGTTCATGCATTGTGTACTGATTCAGACCTTGCCCTATTACTTTGAGTTGGATTGGAGATTATATAGATTAGGAAGGGATCTTAGGCCCTTGAACTTTGATTTAGTCTACTTTTGCCTAAATGACAAACCAAATGAAATAGTTTATTCCTTGATCCAGGTATTTGAACATGACATGTATCCTTTTCTTTCTTAATGCCTAACTAGACTAACCTTATCTAGTGAAATACGTTGATATTGGCCCTGGTCTATCCTTTAATATTGCGAACCTTGATTGAGGCAAAAATTCTAAGTTGAGGAGGGCTACCAAAAGTGGTCCTGGTTTGGGGATTGGATATTGTGTACTTCATCTTAGGCTAAAAGCCTAAGATGAGGGTGGGTTATATTGTGGTATAATAGCAAAAATGATGTGGTGAGTTGGGAATTAAAGAAAGAGTAGGAAGCCTTGTACCAGGTAAGACAAAAAGAGAAAAAGATGCCTTAGAATGCATGAAAAAGCAAAATGATTTTAAAAATAAGCCATAAGTTGAAAAATCAACAGAATATATCTGAAAAAGCTTGAAAATAAAGATAAAGGGGAGAAAAAGTTGTGAATGGTTGAGTTGTTAAGGTGAAAGTGTTGAAAAGCATAATTCAAAGTTAGCCCTTAGTCACTAATTGTCGAAAATGTCATAACAAAGCCCCATGAGCCTACGCTACAAGTCTATAATGTCCTAAAGTGATCCTAATCCAATTAATCAATAGGTTGGGTTATGAGTATATGGGAAAGCCTATGGAATTGGTTATCATACACAAATCATATTTGTGAGTGTGAGTATGCTCGCATAGGCGCATGACTAACTTTTGAAAGCATATTAAGTGTTAATAAGGGACTTCTTTTCTGTTAGGGCAATTGCATTGCATGTTTAACATTTGACTTGTTCAGTGAATCTGAATTGTTGATACTACTTAACTGATCATAGTTGGATTGTCAAATGTATAAATATGTTATGGTTTGCTTATTAGCTACATGATCGTGTTTTCAAAAAACAATTATGGGTACCCAAGCTGAATTTTAGTATGGTATATGCCAGTGGGTTGATTGCTATGTATTGCTTTATTATCTTTCTAGATTGAGTTGTTGCTTGAGGACAAGCAACAATTCTAAGTTGAGGGTGTTGATGTGATATCAAAATGCAACATATTTAATGCATAAAACATAGGATTTTGGGTGTTCTCAATACGACTTTTTATGATCTTTATGTGTTTTTGTGTTTACTGTTGCAAAAAATACAAGTTAGCTTGATTTTGGGACAAGCTACAGATTTTTGTTGATTTTGAAGATATATGGACTCCACTATGAGTTGTAGCCCTAGCTACAAGTTGTGGTGGCTATTCATAGCAGTTAACAGTGTTCCAAAATAAAATATAAAAATTTGAAGTTCAGCAGTACGAGCTCAAGGTACGAGTCATAGTCCCCTCTATGACTCATAAAGGGATGCCTTGTAGCAATTTACAGTGTTGATCAAAATTGGATCAAGAAACGCAAGAGTGGACTACGAGAAGGCACTTTGAGTCATAGACCAGACTACGACTTGTAGAGGTGGATCATAGAAGTGAAGGACAAAATGCCAAGTGCTAACCATAAAAGCTTAATTACAACTTGTAAGTCACCCTATGAGTCATAACTACAAGCCGTAGCAGATGCGCACAGAATTTTCTAATTATTTTAAGGGCCTTTTCGTAAATACTATAGATAGCATATCTTAGGGTTTTAGGAGAAGCTTGTCATTAGTCTTTCATTATTGTTCATATTATTGAAGATTGTAGAGAGCTTTGGAGAGAGAATTTATAGGGTTTCACTTTAAGACTCAAATTTGGAGATTCAGATTCACTTGTGGATTAATCTTATCATTCAAGCTTGTGATTCTAATTTCAAAAAGGGTTTCGTTTTTCTTCAATTTGCTTGGGTAAGTAATCTTCCATGTCTTACTATTTCATTGTTGATTTGTGTGCCCAAGCCATGAGTGGCTAAAACCACAACATGGGGTTGTGGGAACCATGAGTAGCTAGATTAGAAACCCAGATTATTTCTACTTGTTGAGTTGGGTATTTACATGTATTATCTATTTTTCTTTATTTTTCTTATTGTTTAATGGTGGCTAATGTTAAACCCCGCCTATTGTCATGATCCCGATCAAGGTAGTAATGAATAGGAAAAGAAAATGGTTGATAGAATTCGATTGATGTATTCTCATCTAATCAACCAAACCCAGCCAAGGAGAGGTTGACTAGGACAATAGGTAATGGTTAGTTTAGCAGACTATGGTAGCCGGCCAAGCGCTATATTGAAATTTGACCTTCATTTCCCAAGGGTTTGAAGAACTTAAGTTGTCATCCTGCATGCAATGTCTTAATTTATGTTGTATTATCTGGGGTGTTTGAGTTAGTGAATCATGGGGAACACAATTTCCCATGTTGCTCTCCAATTTGATTGTCTCTATGTTTTATTAATATAGTTATATTTAATACCAATCTTTGCAAAAAAAACCTTTTCTTGAGAGTTGAGTTATTTATACTTGAATTGATTGTTGGTGAATCAAAGTGACAAAGCCCTGTTTTCCCTTGGGATTGACATTAACCTATGGTTAGTTTTTATATTTGACAATGATCGCTTTATCATCAAAGTTAGAGGTACTATTTGAGCATGATAAGAGTGAGGAGTCCGCAAGTAGACAAATTAGAGGACACCATCAAAAGTATGTTATTTTTTCCTGAGTGTTTTGACCCAGATCCACCATGTAGTTCGATTACAGGGAGCGGTAGATGCAGAACCCACCAGTGATGAAGGATCTTGAGAAATGAGTCACTGACAGTTAGCAGGGTTTATTGTAGAGTAGGGGCCAGAATCTACTTGGATCACCACCCATATGGAGCCTATCGTCAAGACTTCGCTCAGCTTCCTCGCCAAAGTTTGGTGAGATATTATTCGTTCATGTGTCTTCTGACACTCATTCATAACATTTTGATGCTGGAGTGTGTGCTTTTTTGTTGCCAGCATCTTAACAGGCTATGACATTAACTAGGCCAGCCTCATCACCGAGCAGATAGATAAATCCACACTAAAGAGTTCCAGCTCCATCCCTTTCCCATTTTTAGTTTAAAATCTAAGGTGGAGATACTACACCATGTGGACCAGATGATTGAGTCCCAACACACTTTGCAGCCTATCCTGACCAAGGATGATGAGAACCCGGCAACACTTCGACGAGCACACGCCACCTATGCTAGAGACGTTTGCCCCAACACCACCACACTAAAGGTACTACGATTGATACTACCATTATTGCTGCTACTACTGAGGTGATGCCTCTGCAGCATGAAGTAGATGAGGAGACAGGGCCCACTCTTGTTGCTCCTCCACCTAAGGCCACTACTTCATAGTCTGCTATGGTGGGCATGATTTTCATTGCTTCCACTTCTATAAACGCCATCCTACAGAGGCTTGCGACGTTGAGGTACAGTTGAATCGGCTCATTCAACAAATTAGGCCATGGGTCTATCAGGCTATTTTTTACTCAGAGAGTCGGATATAGGTATTCATGGTCATGACTATTCAATACCATATTCCTATCATGGTTTCCCACATAGACGCCTTCAAAGATAAGACGCAAAAGAGATTGAGCGAGGCCTGGCCTTTACAGTTGTCAACCATATAAAAGGAGATCTAGTAGCTTCAGACTAACCTGACGGTATCACTAAAGGAACCAGTCACACTTCTAGAGATGATATCTTTAGTGCTAATGTTTGAATTATTTATTCCTGAGAAGCCTACCTAATCTTTCCTCGAGAAGCGAACTTACATAGATGAGGATCTAGAGGAGAGACATGTATATGTAAGGATGTTAAGGGAGGAGGAGCTCGAGACATGAGGAGGAAATGCGATGAGCTCGAGAGGAGGAGCAGTTGAAGGGTGATGGCCCCTTTGGATAGAGCACTACTACTAAGTCATCCAACCCGCAGGAGGGTGGCCAAACTCAATCATAGATTGGCACCTAGGCACCCAAGTATGTTTTTTTAACCCTTTATGTCCTATTTTTTCTTGATTCTGTGCACTGGGGACAATGCGTATCTTTTTCAATTTGGCATGGGTAGTTATAGGCCTCAATGAAGTTTGAGTAGCTTATGGTCCATAACTAGACCAATTTTTTATCCTGGCATTTTCTTGCCAATGGTTTTTTCCTTGTGGATATTTAATTTCTATTGAACTGCCACGTTTAGGATGTTTAGATAACAGTTATAGCATATAATACCCATACTTATGGCATATAGCATGTTTTAATGTTTTGTTTGAAAAATAATACCCACCAAAAATTTTGATTAAGTAGTTAGATAATAACCATGCATGTTTAGGTGTTTGACAATATCTGTTCTGGTAAGTGAGGGTGTATTGAGATAAAAGGCATGATTTGTGAGTCTTTTGTTGATAATGTAAACTGTGCCATGTGATGTGAGCATGACTTGGTAAATTCATGTATTTTGTACTAATTCAGAACTTGATCTGTTAATCTAAGTTAGATTGTGCAATAACTGAATTAGAAAAGGATCTTAGGCTATTGTTCTTAAATAGCCCACTTTAGACTAAAAATAACCAACCAAATTGATGATATATCCCTTGCTCCTAATGTTTGAGCCTAACATGTACCTATTCTTTTAAAACACCTGATTCCAAGCTTTGTCTAGTGAAAAATTTTGAAATTGGCCCTGGTCTTTCCTTGAACATTGTGTACCTTGACTACACAAAAATCCTAAGTTTAGGGTCGCTATCAAAAGTGGCCCTAGTTCAAAGGATGGATATTGTGCATTTCAACACAGGCTAAAACCCTACGTTGTGGATTGCTGGTTAAGGGTACTGCAAAAACATAAAGGGGTGAATTAAGAATAGGGAGAAAAAGAGAAAAAACATGTACTGGGTGCAAGAAAAATGAAGTCATCTAACACCAACACAAACAAAATTATCACCTTCCTCAGATAACAACATCTACCCTAACCTCATGCATGAAAAAATAGCACTCAACGACTAACAGTAGTATATAAGAGCGTGTGTATCACTAATTAGTGTAAAACAAGGTCTAATAAGCCAAAAGAATGCAACAATCTAGCCAAGCATAGGCAATGCGGGGAAAGCATGGCAACTTAAGTTATGTCACAAGTATCCATAGCAACAAGGTGCACTAGAGTCATATCTATACTAGTATCAAGTCATAGTATGGTGAGAATCCAACAAATAGTCTCACAGTAAGCATATCTCAATAGCACCAGGCAACATACCCACTCAGACAAGAATTAGGTCAAAATAAATAAATACCCCATAACATACACCCATATACAACCCTTACCAGGCCTCCTTGTAGTCAATAGTACGAACAAGCATTGAAACTATAGAAATTATAGCTATCAACAAAGGGGTACAACCCCAGAACAAAATATACTATGCATACACAGTAGAACCAACACCTTTATGCACATTTCTGCTCAACATGCATATAATCCCACTCTGTCTAAGGTTTAGGGAAAGCCTAAACTACCTGGTAGTCGATTTCTCGTGTCTCGAATAAATCCAGCTGAGCTTTTCCACTCTTGATCTTCCTAGTGCTTCTCAGTTGTTAAATTATAATTAACAAGGTTAACATGGTCATTTTCACTATAATGTTTTGAAAAATGTGTGAAATTATGTTAATTATGCCTACAACGAGGAAAAATTGGGTCCATAATCAAAATCACAAACAAATCCGCAACAATGATCCCCATTTCACCCTGAGTCCATAGCAAAATGCTTATACCAAAATGAACCTTAGAAGATCGAGAAATGGACCAAAACAAAGTTAAATTCTCTATGGGGAAAACATTTCTTTCAAATTTTCTTGGTCCAATTATACAAAAACATGCCAAATTCAATATAATCCAACCGCACCACAGTGTCCCTCTCAGAAAGTATACAATTTAGACTCAAATTTTGTTTAATTCCATCAAGAATTAGCCGAGATATTGAAGGACAAAGTTTTTACATATTCCAAGAACATAATTTGCAAAAATAGTAATTTTACCTCAAAAGATGCACTAAAATCCAAACCCAACACTATCACAATATTCCCTTGCAAAACTCTAAGTCACATACGCATTTGAATCATAAACGATGAAGCTTTGGGTCAATTTCTGTGCTTGGTCGAAATTTGGGAGAAAGGTTTTCCCTAAGCTAAAGATCATACATATACGCCACTGCGAAGAACATAGACATTGCTCTATATGTGTGGAGCTCAAGCCTGGCCTATTCTCCGTGAATATAATCTGGAGCTTCGCCCATCTACCCCTCTGTGTATGTGCCTCACCCTCCATGAACGCTAAGGGTTAATTATCTAGTGTTGCACCAACTATTACGTAAACTTACCTAGGGCATTCCTAGGCTATTTAGTGTTCATTTTACTAAAACAAATAGTATAACCATATGGATTTCAATGCTCCAAATGCAATGGTGCAGTCAAAATTCTCAATGGAGCACCTTACCTAAAAATGATGGTCCCACTTCTTTTCGATAATTTTTAGCAGAAAGAATTAAGGGGTCAAAATGTAAATAGATGCCCACATAAACTAGCAAAGGGTCACCTTAGACCCTTTTCAACATGTAGGAGCTGACCATGTAACCATATTTCCATTTCGAGCATATTTATCTAGGGTTTTACAGAAGCACTCTTCTTAGCTTCCAATTGAGCTCATTTTGTTACTTTTTGCTTAGAATTATATTGAGACCTTCTGCACATAGACCAACAACCCTCCTGGCTTAGATTTTTCATCCCATAATTCATGGAATAATCAGAACCCCATTCAAAGGTCATTTGGTAGTGTTTTATCAAAAATCTCATTTTTATAGTTATAGCTCCTCGTTAACTTGCTAATTCACAAAGTTTACAACCAAATCACCCTATAACAATCCTAATAGCCTCAATAAGACAAACAAAGTCAATGGTTACTATACATAATCTCAAATTAGCAAAAAACCACAGAAATATAGAATTAACCCAAGCGGGTCATTACAGAATCCTTCACAGTTGTTCAAATGTAAATAAGGATCCTTAAGAGTTCAGAGATGAGGTGTATAATTTGTGGTCTATTATGGTAGTTTCTTTTAAGTAAAAGGCTGAGTTGGTGTCATATCAAATCAAGGGAGTGGCTTAGGTGCGGTACAACTAATGGAAGCCTAAGAAAGTGGATGATGGCCTAGTGGCCGGGAAGGTGTTCAAAGCTAGCTTTCTTGACCATTTCTTAAATGATGTAGTTCATCAACCTTAATCAGGGATGTATGAGTATGAGAAAATATGTCTATAAGTTCCCTAAACTATCCAGATATGCACCTTCATTGGTTGTTATTCCCTATGCTAGGATGAGCAAGTTCGTGTCAATGGTGTCCAACTTGGTGCTTCAAGAGTGTCATTTGCCATACTACTGAGGGAGTTTGATATCTTTTATCTCATGACTTATATTGGACGAATTAAATGTGAGAAGCTCAAACATGAGGAATAGGTGAGTCTAACAGAGCTCATTCTAAGTGTAGATTCTCGAGTTCCAAGAGTGGTAGTGGTGGCTACTTCCATGAAGACCAAGTATCATCTCAAGTTGTTAAAAAGAAGTTTGCTAAAGATAGTGTGCCTTAACCTAAGGTACAAGGTAAGGGTTGGCTAACTAATCCCAAGTGTGCTAGATGTGGAAAGAATCATGTTAGTAGATGCTTGAGGGATTCAGGTGCATGTTATAGGTGTGGCAAGATAGGTCACAAGTTTTTTGAGTGTCCAAATATTTCAAACATGAGTAAAGATAGCCGTCATCAAGGACAGGATGCTCATGAAGGTCAAGGTCAACAAAGGGTTCAACAAGGTCAGGCTCAACACAACAACAAATTCTATGTTGTTCATGCTTAAAAATAGATGGAAGAGACTCAGGCTGAGCACCTTTCTATGGTTTGCCCTTGTGTTATTTGTGAGGAAGAAGGATGGGTCACGTTGGATGTGTATAGACTACTAACTATTGAACAAGGTGACTATAAAGAACAAGTACCCACTACCGAGGATAAGGAACTTGTTTGATCAATTTCAAAGGACTACCCATTCCTCTAAATCTAATCTTTATTCTGATTAACACCAATTGAGAGTGAGGGAGTGCGATATTCTGAAGATATCTTTTCGGACAAGGTGATTTGAGGCTAAAAATAGCTTTATTTAATAATTATTTACCTCATATTAGATCTTTAATTTATTGTTTTTGAGCATAAATTTTATGAATTGTGCTAAATTGTGTATTTTATTTTTAGGATTAAATAGATACAAAGATGAAATTTGGATCTACAACGAGTTAAAAATGAGAAATTACATAAGAAAAATCAAGCAGGTAGCTTAATGGTGTAAAGTTAATAAAATAATCATAAGATAAGTAGGCGTCAGCATTTCAATTTGAATTGCAAATTGTTACTACTGCTACATGGCATCTAGGAAGACTGGAGCAACAATTTGAAGGCAAAGGACACGAAAAAATCTAATTTCCTTTCGATTTTGGATTTCCAAATTTATTTTGGACCTCGTTCTTTTTTACATTTATAAATAGTCCATAAAAATAATTCTTCCACAAAGAACCCACCTAACCCAATCCATGTTTTAGAATTTTATAGCTTGAAATTTTGTAGAGAGTGGAGAATTTTTGTTTATTCTTTTCATCTCTTCTTCTTATTTATTTATATTCTTGACTATTGAAAGATTATTTAGCTATTGTTCTTGAACTTTTATGACTAACACAAGTAAGTTTTTTTTTATAAATTTTAATTTTATTTTTACAATAATAATGAGTAGCTAAATTTTATAACTAGGATTGTGGGAACCATGATAGATTAACAAAGTAAGTTAATGTAAAAATTGATTCTTGAGTAAATTTTATGTATGTATTAATTAACTCTGTTCATTTTGCATGTTTTCTAGTCGTGGACAACATTATAATTCGCGTAGTGTTATTGATTGGACCAAGGTAGTAGTGAATAGGAAAAGAGATCAATTAACAGGATTCGATTGATATCTTCTCATCTAATCAACCAAACTGGCCCAAGGGGAGGTTGTACTGGGACTAATAGGTAAAGGTTAGTAATGCATACTATAGAGATGGGCCAAGTCACATAGTAAAATTCACCTCTCACCTTTTAGCAAAGAGCTTGGTGAACATAACTTAGCATTCTGCATGATAAATATTGAAATAGATCATTAACACATTATTCTTTCTATGTCATAAAATTATGCAAACACATTCCTAGTTACTTCTTTTTATCTTAACACAAATAAATATTAAATTGCGAGTCATTTATAATTTTTGTTGTTGTTTTCTATTTTCTTAAAATAACTTCCCCCCTCCCCAAATTTGATAATGACTATCAAGTTAAAATTTTTACTATTAATAATATTTTCTCATATTTCCTGTGGGATCGACTCCGTCACATGGGTCGGGTAAATATATTGCAAATGACTATTTATATTTCTTTTGAGAAGTATATTTTAGATGTTACAAAAAATTAGCATTCGTTGTTGGGGAATATGATTTATTACATTAGTTTTACTTGTAGTTCATAACTGTCACACCCAGGAGGGTACCCTAGGCATAACTGACATTCAGAGACTATTGCTAGCCCCCAAGTAATCCACCTAGTCTCGTCTTATAAGTTCAATCAATTCATTTGTGGAAGATAATAAAGAGTATTCTAATTGTCAGTGGGCTATCAGACTCATAATCAACATCTATCATAAGATACTAGATTAAGGAAACAAACTTAGCTTAAAAGTACAACAAACAGGGGAGGGGGGGGGGGAAGGAGCCCCAACATCAAATGTTATCCATCTACGTCTATGAACCCTCTATAATTACTGTTTAAGATAGTATCATGATAGGCCATGGCTACCACAATCAAACAAAATAACTCAATAAATCTAGAGAAATAACTATCCTCTAAATGCAAGGGAGGACTCACCAAGATCTGAAAGCAATAAGCTCTGAACTTCAACGACTGGGCTGCTCAAGTCCTCTATCTACCTAATCTGCATCATAAAACTATGCAGCACCAAAGATATGTTAATATGTCGAATGTATTGTATGTAAAATGGGCTAAAGTAAACAATACGGGCTATACAATATGAAATAACATCAGCTCCTCAACCACTCAACCTCAACTCATGATAGGAAATAGAGATCTATCATATCACCCTCAATCAAGACTCATAGTATCACATCAACATACTAGTACTATCATTAGAGGACCTATCTCGAAGTTTCTCAGACCTACACCCACCAACTATCAGTCAGTGATGGTCCGACAAAGCAATGTTATTTCAGCATCCACCCATTACCTTGCCAAGGTAAAAGGGAAAATATCAGTGGGTTTATAATAACATCAAGTCCTCTTTTGGGACTAATCTCATGATCCAATCCTCTTATACGCTGGCCATACTGTTAATTAGTGCGAATGGGACTTACTATTTCTCATTTTCAATGCTCAATACTCCTTCCAAGACTAACATGCTCATGAACATCAACATAAAAGTTTTCTCGTAGTTTAGTATCTTGTGGACAAGACATCATCTCATATCTTCATCTCTCAACTCAGGGATATTATGATCATTCTTTAAAACTTATGTGTGACCTCTTAAAGGCTCTAAGAGACTCACACTACATCAATTTCAGCAACATTATCATTAGTATTATCTTAGATCAAGACCCAAACCACATCAATCATGCATACATACAATATCCAGGCTCTAGACATCAACCCCTATCTTTATTTATGGATTCTTTAACAATTAGACATGCATAGTATACATAATAGCTGAATAAATTAGTTGAATATATAATTAAAGTTATGGTAGTCATCTACTTATGAAAATACATTTAGAATAATAGAAATTCTCAAGATAACATTCAAGAAATCGCAACATAAACCCATCACCTATCAACTATCAACCTAATTCAATCATGGGGGCACATAGGAGAACAATCCCATATTCTGGGTAGACTTTACATACGTGGGTTTGAATTTCCATCTTTCTTCACAAATTCTCCCGTGGACTTTGAAAGCCTCCTCTTTCTCTTTTCTCCTTTTCTTAGTTTCTCTCTTTTGGACTTAAGAAAAATGATTTTTGTGAAACCCTTTCGTACAAATTTAGTCTTAGAAATATATTTTGGGGTACTAAAGTAGGTTTGAAATACTAAAATACCCTTCTCCTAAATAAAAGAGAAAAAGATAGAAAATTTGTCCAAGTTTGCGACTCGCTAGGGGGACGGACCATTACATTTCGTGATTTTTTTAAAATTTTAGATTCCCATCTGAAAGTTAAAAAAATAAACATAGTATTCTCCGCGCCCTCTTCGCGTCGTAGTAGGGGCGCGGATCAACACTGTTTTCACATTAATTAGCAAAAATTATTTTTTGATATGATTACTCTTAAATCAGGTGGAGCCCATTTTCCCTTTCATTATTTTGCGCTGATCAAAAATCTGGCCTCAAATTGTCCATTGAAGCTTTGGAAGATTCGTTGTGTGCACAATTATGGTTTAGGCGTATTTTAGTAATTTTATGGGGTATTAGATTATCTCTACCTTGGGATCATTCATCCTCAAATGATAAATATAGGTAGAATAAAGCACTAGTAGACTCAAAACCCATCTCACCCCTCACTTGCTAACTCTCTACTATCCATCCCCTTCTACATCTCTATCCTAGAATCAAGAATGGGATTAGTTTGTCAACTCAAGAAAGGAATTTTAAATAGTGTTAAGGATAGGTACATTACCTTTAACATCATCATCATTCAACACGAATAGGTGTAGGTATTTGAGTTTTATCACTTTCTCAACTTTCCACGTAGCTTCCTCAATGAATTGGTTCGTCCAAATGACTTTGACAAAGGCTATCTCTTTATTCCTCAGCTTATGAACTTGTTGATCAAGGATCTATACTAGAACTTCCTCACAAGACAAGCTATCCTTGACCCCCATACTCTTAATAAGGATCGCTAAGGCAGGATCTCCTAAACCCTTATTTAGCATAGAAATATGAAATATCAGATAAACCCCATCTAGCTCAGAAGGTATGTCTAGCATATAAGCAACCTTTCCAATACCCCTCACAATCTGGTATGGTCCGATATAGCATGGACACAAAGTTCCCCTTTTCTCCAAATGTCATGACACCCTTCATCCATGATACCTTCAAGTACACCCACTCATCTGCCTCAAACTCCAAGTCTTTTCTCCTTACATCCGTATAAGACTTTTGGAGACTCTACGCTATCTTTAACCTTTCTCTGTAGACATTACCTTTTCCATGGACTGTTGGACTAGATCAGATCCAATCAACTCAGCCTCTCTAACCTCAAATCAGCCAATTGGTGATCTACAGATCCTCCCACATTATGCGTCACAAAGGGCTATCTGAATGCTGGATGGTAACTATTGTTGTACGCAAATTCAATCAATGTAAAATGATCATCCCAATTACCCTTGAAGTCGAATATGCAAGCTCTTAATGTATCTTCCAAAGTTTGAATGGTGCGCTATTCCTGTCATTTTGTGAGCGAGTGAAAAGATGTGCTGAGATGTACTATCATACTCAATCTTGAGAGGTGAATTGAGAACCTCTGTTGAGATGATGGACAACAAGACCCCAAGTAACCTCACAATCTCCCAAATATATAGTCAGGCATACTCTTTAGCCATATTAGTTGCCTTGATAACCAAAAATTAGGCTGATTTAGTCATCCTATCCACAATCACCTTGTCATGCCCCAGAGTCCCCTAGGGTGGACTAGCACCTATTGCCGATAAGTATCGGGAGAACCAACCTATAACTATATGCTTTCTATATATATTATAAGGGTTTCTATGTTTGACATGCCTTTAAGAAGATAAGCAGTGATAACAAGCCAAAAGGAAATACATATGACTAGGTCGTTGGGGCCACGGTATTTAAAGTATGAGACATGACTAAACTTTACTTTACATAGGATACAAAGCCTCTAAATAAAGAAAAACATCTTATAAGGGTTAGGACAGGCCTTGTCTCAACAAACAGTGCAATCAAAATACATAAGCTCTAGACATATACAAAGCCCCAAAGTAACCTAGAGCTTGGTGACAACAACTGAATATCCTGTATTTGTATTGGAGAGATCTACTAGCACTTTTACCTGCGTATGAAATACAGGTCCCCCATAAGGGACATTAGTATGAGATAATGTACTGAGTATGTAAGGCATGACATACTATGCATAAGGTAATAACTCAACTGAAACTATACATCGGTAGCAGAATATGGACCACCCTAAGTTAAACTATGGAATCCTAAACTTTATGTCCTTGATATTATATTACCTTTACTATATAATCTGTGCACAGTTGTAAAACAAATGACCAACAGATCAATGGTAAAATTGTATTGGGTTCGTCCCTAGCTAGGTTATACTCAACCCCTCAGGCTACCCCCCTTTGATTGGATCGTCCCTGGCTAGGTTATACTCAACCCCTTTGAGATACCACTTATCAGAAACTGTATACTATATCTTTCAATTACCTTTGAGATGATTCTTTTGGTGGCCATAATATTGGAGCTGTAGGACTGTATAAGTAGCATGTGACAAGTAGATAATCATACAAGACAATATGAGAAATGAAAGAGTACATTGGATAAATAATGAAATGCATATGGAATAGAACAACTTGTGAACTTTATTTAGTAACAAGAACTCATATAACTTGGTATCCAAGCATATATGAAGTTTTAAAGGTGACTATGTATGAATCATATGAACATGTAAAAGAGTGAAGACATGGTTAATAGTTGTATCAAAGTTGGTGAATGCCTTTATATACCAAGGAGAGATCTATGCTTCATGCTAAGTAATATGAAATCAAGTAACCTTACATATCAATACATTATCTCATACTGACGTCCCTTATGGGGGACCTGCATTTCATGCTGCAGGTACAGGTGCTAGTAGATCTCCCTAGTAGAAGTATAGGATATATTGTCACCAAGATGCACGTTGCTTCAGGGCTTTATATATATCTAGAGCTTACGTATTTTGATTGCACAGTTTGATGAGGCAGGGCCTGTCCTGACCCTTAGAAGATGTCTTTATTTATTTAAAGGCTTTGTAGACTATGTAAAGTAAAGTTTAGTGATGTCTCATACTTTAAATACCGTGGCCCCAACGGCCTAGTCATATGCATTTCCTTTTGGCTTGTTATCATTGCTTATCTTCTTAAAGGCATGTCAAACACAGAAAACCCTTATAATATGTATAGAAAGCATATAATTGCAGTTTGGTTCTCCCGAGCCTTATCGGTAATGGTGGTCAGTCCGCCTACGGGACTCTGGTGCATGACAAAAGTGGTATCAAAGTGGGTCATCCTAGGGAGTCTACAAAGTCATGTCTATATAGAATCTTGTTTATTGATATGTTCTACACCATATTTATAAGCACGAGGCTGTGGGGCATTTAAAAGTTGTTACTTCTTTTTATTCTTTAGATCGTGCCATATAACAAAGTGTAATAGGTTGAATGTGTCTAACCACTAATTTGTTTTGTACAGCCAGTATGCCTGAAACAAGGAAAGATAAAGGTAAAAGGAAGGTAGTAGAAGTGGTGGCTAGTATACCCAGTCATGTGAGGCAATGGAATGAGGATCAAGAGGATTCCTTATCATAGATATCTCCAACTCCTCAAGCTCCTAATGAACCAGGAAGTAGAGAAATTCCCCCAGAGCTACCTTGATGCTACCGTTCAGGATCTGAGAAATACAGTCCAACTATGGACCCATATAGTTACATAGAACTCATGGTCCTTAAGTGTTTGAAGGATGATTCTGAGGTGATTGGCATGCTCCTCTTTATCTCTTGAATATACCAAAATATCATCAATGAACACAATCACAAACATATCCAGATACTGTCAGAACATCCTATTCATCAAATCCATAAAGACTGCAGGTGCATTTGTCAACCTAAAGGACATGACCAAGAACTCAAAATGGCCATATCTAGACCTAAAGGTTGTCTTTTGGATGTCATATTCCCTCACTTTCAACTGATGGTAACCAGATCGGAGGTCTATCTTTGAGAAACAGGAGGCATCCTGAAGTTAGTCAAACAAGTCATCTTTCCTTGGGAGAGGATACTCATTCTTTATGGTGACCTTGTTCAGTTGCCTATAGTCAATACACATTCTGAGAGACCCATCTTTATTTTGCATGAATAGGACAGGGGCACCCCAAGGGGAAACATGTAGCCTTTTGAACCCCTTCTCTAACATATCATTTACCTGCTCCTTTAATTCTTTTAGTTCAGTAGGGGCCATCTTACAAGGTGGATTGAGATAGGCTAGGAATCAAGAAGAACATCAATCCCAAAATCAATCTCCCTATCAGGAGGGACTCTGGGCAGATCCTCAAGAAACACTTCTAGAAACTCATTCACAATTGGAAATGACTCAAGATTTGGGGACTCAACATCATCAGACCTAATTCTTATAAGGTAGTAAATAAACCCCTTAGCAATTATCTTTTTGGCTCTAAGGTATGAGATAAACTTTCTTACACGTGCGACGGAATCAACCTTCCACTCTAGAACTAGTTTATTTGGAAATTGGAACATAACAGTTCGAGCTCTATAATCAATCGAGACATAAGAGGCATAAAGCTAATCAATGCCGAGGATCAAATCAAAATGAGTCATATCTAACTACATAAGATCAATGATAGTATCCCTATGATAGATGTACACAACACAAGCTCTATAGACTCTCTCTCAGCTCGAATAGACTCACCCACTGAAATAAAAATACCAAAGTGTTCAAGAACACTCTTAGGGGTATATCAAATCTACTGGATACATAAGGAGTTACAAAAGATGATGTGTCACCAGGATCCATCAACACATAACAATTAATAGAAAAAACTCAACTTATACCAGTCACAACATCTGGGGAGTTCTCCTTATCATGTCTACTGCCCATGGCATGTACACATTTTTTAGCTCCACTTGTGCCTAAAGTGGTGCCTCTCTGATTCCCCTTAGTTGGAAAGGCTGGTGTAGTGGATTGAGTCTGGTCAGGCCATCTTGGGCACTCTCTATGATAGTGGCCTGGTTGGCCACATTTGAAACATACATCACTCCCTTCGCGACATCTACCCATGTGCAACATACCACATATACCACAGGGTGGTTTACCTCATGAACCTTAAGCCATACTAGCTTGTGATTGAGACCTATAGGTTCCAACATTCTGAGATATCTGATCATTTTTTACTTTAAGTATAGGTGCACTAGCAGATGATGGCACTAGAAATCGATTACCATTGCCTTTCTTCTGAACCTTATGTCCGGATGTCTTAGCTTTCTTGCTTCTGAAATCTTCCCTATCATGTTGCGTCTCCTCATCAGCTTGTTTCACAAACGTCATCAATCTCATAATATCCATATTACTCAAGAGCATTGCTCCCCTACCATCACTCTTTTGCCCTCTATTTAACTCATCAATATACATCCTCATCCTTCCCCTCGTATCAGCAACCACATCTAAAGCATAGCAGGATAATTACATGAATTTCAACCCACACTCTTGTATAGTCATAGAGCCCTATTTCAAGTTCAAAAACTCCTTCACCTTCACCTCTCTCCTCTCCCTTAGGAAGAACCATCCAAAGAAAGATTCCTCGAATAAAGCCCCAGTCATCACGGGGGCATTCTACTCTCTACCTATCTTCTACTAGTCGTACCATCTAGCTGCCCCCTTTAGTTGATAAGAAGCCAACTGCACTCTATCAGCATCAGCCACATGCATCATTGGGAAGACTTTCTAGAGTTCCTCTACATAGTTCTCAAGATCCTCAGTTGATGCAGACCCTGTGAACTATGGAAGATTCATCCTCAAGAATTCCCAAACACTAGAAGTGTCATAAGCATCTTGTCGGGCCGCTCTTGGTCTTATACTAGGTATTTGACAGCCTGGGCTAGAGTTTAGATAGCCTGGTATAGCTCAGCATTGGAGACCTCATCTTCTACGCACTGCACAACAGGGATAGCTTATTCCATGGGCGCCTCATCTCCTTGAGGTTCAGGTGGACTGACATTCTATCGTGCTGGACATCCATTGCCTTTGACAGCTATTTTGGGAAGTGTGATCACAATTTTTCAATGAGCAAAGCCTGAATTCGAATGCAACTTTCATACAGTATATCTCTATCGCATGATTTATGACATGAATGAAGGCAAACAAATCCTAATGTCCTATAGCCTCTTGTTTATCAAATATGGTCGAAAACATACCTATAAACAAGACTCTACTAGACATGTCTCATAGACTCCCTAGGACACTTGAACTCGTACTCTGATACCAAGTTTGCCACGGCCCGGTAGAGGACCCAAGACCTGGCCAACACCCAGAGACTGTTGCTAGTCTCCAAAAAAAACCACTTGGCCTCATCACATTCATTCAATCAATAATACTACTAGTCTGCGAAAGATAAGGAAGAATAAATGGGTAGATCTCATCATCTAATCTTAACAATAATATAGAAAAAGTCTAGTAAAAGAAACTAGCTTACAATATGGACAATCAACATTCGACTCGACTCTATAAAGCCTCTATCACTATTAAGTGGTTGAAATAATGGACCCATGGCTACCTCAATCAAAATAAAAGATGAGCAACTCTAACTCTAAAGCATAATGAAAATAGTGTAATAAATCCTCTAAAGTAGGGGAGGCTTACCAATCTTCTGAATGCTTGAAGATCCTCAACTACTTGCCTGCTGACGACCTCGATACTGCGTATCTACATCATAATATGATGCAGTACAAAAACGAAAGTCAGTGCTTGGAATGTACTAGTATGTAAAATAGCTAAGTAAAACTGAAATAGGCAGAATAATATAGGAACAATATTGACTCAACATAGAAAGCAATCAACAATTCAACTGGCTATCTAAAGCAAGAACAAAAAAATCAATAATTGACCCATCAACTCATCAATCAAATCAGACTTGTCTAAGAAGGACTCATCTGAACTCATCTCATCACATCTCATTTTTCTCATCACATTTCGACGCAGAGTACTCAAGGTAGGAACTTTGTAAGAGTTTCTCTTATCTGATAATGATCACATATGAGCCAATTATCATACAACAAGCCATTATTATTGCCACAACCACCCTATAATTGCCAGGTAATTGATGAATCAAATCCACTGGGGACCCAAATATCTGTTAAATTTAAGTCCACTATTGTTTCAGGGACTCTATCAAGAGGGAACCATAATGAGACATAATGGTACTAATCCTCACCTATGCATGGCTACGTAGTTTAACGAGTGCGAGTAGAACTAATTCTTACTCTTTCAGTGCTCGATACACCTCCCATGACTCAATGCTCATAAGATAACCCATCCAATAAATACATCTCAATTGACTCATCTCAACTCAGCCTTATAAAGGCTCTCATCATTCACTCAAACCATCTCAATCAACCTCATGGAGGTAAATCTTTCAGTAAGTCTCTTAGAGACTCTAATCATCTCATAAATCAACATCTCAATCAACAGCTCAAGGATTTGAACAATAATTAGGGAGAAATCAAATAGATAAATCATTAGAGTTCATTTATGTAAACTCATAGGACTATCAAGTTCTATTAGCTCATCATGATTCTCACACCTCAATCTCAATCTCAATCACAATTACAATCACATTCTCAATCAAGTCTATAGAGTTAATACTTATCTTCTCTCATGAAATTTTTAAGAAATAATAAGTAGGGTTTATGGAATAATTCATGTAAAGCATATAATTCAAGAAAACAAGTTTATGATGATCATCGGTATATGAAAAATACATGTAAAAATTATAACTTTTCAAGAAAATAGTCAAGAATCATGCATATGGACTCAAGAACCTTCAATCAACCATCTGAGATCAACTATGGGAGAAATGAGAGAACAATCTCATATTTTCATTTAGCCTTACATACCTAGAATGAAGCTCTTCAAATCACTCATCAAGAACTCTACTTGAATTCTCCAATCTTACGTTCTTCCTTCTTCTCTATCAAGCCCTAACTTTCAAGTGTTGTGGGGAAGGACTTAAAAAGTTTTTTGGACCCTATTTACTCATCAAAATCTCCTAAAGGGGTCGTGTTTCAAGTTTTGGAGGGGTTGGGAAAAGTCCAAAATGCCCCTCAAAAGATTTGAAATTTTAAACTTAGGTGGAACAGGTTGGCATAATAGGTCAGTGACGCTGACTTTTAGCGCACCTGTGAAATTTCAAAAATTTAATCCTGTCAAAAAATTTAGAAAATATATAATTGTGGTTATGTGATGGATTCACTGAGTGGAGTTGTCTTGTACAATTACTGTTTTGGGTTCGTGATTGGTCCGCGTCGCAGCCCTATCATACTCCCTTACTATTTTCGATCAATTTTGTGAAAATTAATTTTTGACCCGACTGCTCCTAAATTATGTCGAGATAATTTTTTAACTCAATTTTTCATGCTGATCGCAAATTTAGTCTCGGATTTCCTATTTGTGCTTGGGAAGATACGTTATGCGCACATCTCTATTCTAAAGGTATTTTGGTAATTTACTGAGTATTACACATGAAGTCTCCCATCTCATCTGTCGAAGTCAAAATGGGTGTTGTAGTCAATCTAGTCTTCAACTCTTGGAAACTCTTTTCACATTCCTCAGATAACCGACATTTAGCCTTCTTTTGAGTTAGCTTAGTCAATGGTATTGATAAGGATGAGAAGACCTTAACAAATAAATGATAGTAGCTTAGCAAACCCAAGAAGCTTCTTATTTCCATCGGAGAAGTTGGTCTAGGCCAGTTCTTAACTTCTTCAATTTTCAGAGTATCTACCCGAATGCCATCTCCCATGGCAATATGGCCTACGAAAGCCACGGACTTGAGCCAAAACTTACACTTTGAGAATTTTGCATACAACTCATGCTCATTAAGCATTTGCAAAACCACTCTAAGATGATTACCATTCTGTTAGGACCCACAACGTAATTTAAACCTCGAACGTCCTCAATTGGTTCGATTTAATAAAGTTTGGGATCGAATGCAATATTTTACCTAAGTTAGGTCCTTAAGAATAAAAAAGGATATGTGGTCAAGGTGTGTATTCTTTTCCTATTGGCACAAGTGTATATGTGTGCCTATATATATGTCCATATCTTGTACAAGATATACATCTTACACTTAGCCAAAAAATTGAGAAAAAAATTGTTGAACAAAGAGACAACCTCTCGGGTAGCTACAGTGGACAAAGTAATAATTCGATTTTTTCATGTTTTCGATTGTTTGATGCTTCAAGCTCGGTCTGTTGAAGCCCCTAAGTAGCGTGGTGGCATTGGTTCGTCGAGAAAATGCCTAGTTTGCCGGTTATGAAAGTTTTGCTTGTAGGAAAGGTTTGTAAGGTATGTTAAGTTTTATTGTTGTTTATGTTAATTAATGGTTATGAAGTTGTTAGACATGTGTTAAAATGATTATAAAACACAAAAATAGGATTGGTTGTTAACGGAATTATGAATTTTGAGTTATGGTTGAATTGGAAATGGAATTTTGTATATGGTTGGATATTGAATTGTTGACATGTATTTGGATTTCTTTGGTATGAAATAGTCATTATGTGATAAAGGAAGTGTTAGAAAATAATTCAACTAATTATGTAAATGTTGGCTTAAATTGGAAGCTCATCGAGGTGATTATGTCGCGTTTTAGCATTAGGGGTTTCCGTTGGGCGTTAGGGTGATGTATTGTTGTTTTTGGAGACTATTGGAAGGTTTGAATGTAATGAATATGATTTTGATTCATTGCTGCCCTATTTCGTTAATTTCGTCGCAATAACGTTTTGTGACGTTTTGATGTCGTAATGGTATTTGGAAAGGTTTTTGGAAGTTATGGGTTGTTGTTGTTGCTGCAGGCTGATTATTTGAGCCGAGTTGAATTCTCAGGGCAGTTTATTTTAAGGGGTAATGCTGCCAAAATTTTTATAGATGTAGAACGAAAGGTTAGAGGTTAAGGTTCATACGAATATTAATTGTAAACGTCGAACGTCCGGAAGTTAAGGTGGAGTGACTTTACGATTGGGACTAGTTGGAAGGCAAGTTTGAGGTATGCAAAGTCTTCCTGTCCATTGGCATGAAATCGTGATTATGTTTGAAAAAAAAAGATATACGTCTATGTTGGGCCTAGTTTATGGAAAATTTATTTCTTTTTATGCTGTCGAATTCTGAATCCATAAATAGTGTTCATTTGATCGAAATTGGTACATTAGAAGGTTTCAAGTTCGTTTGTTCAAAAATTTTCTCCAAATGTGATTTTGAGCAAATTTTGGGTACATTTCGTAAAAGAATTATTATTTGAGTTCAAAGTGAAAATTTTGTATATTTTTAAGTGTTTGAAACTAGTTTTTAAGCATATGAATCTCATGACTCTGTTCATGCTTGTTTGGCCTCGTTCACCAGTTCCCGGGCCAGATATTTCGTGCGTTGGTATGATTATATATATATATTCCGAGGTTGGCTGGATACGGCGGGTCGGTTTGCGCATGGACCGGCTTTGCTTAGCGGAGACATAAGGAGTTGGGATGAGATGGTATCATGGCATGTGAGTGCTGGGCCAAGTTTGCCCCGGCTCACGGGAGCGCATGGCACCATCGCCTCGGCTCCATAAACGGGCATGATGACTTCTATGCTTTATGCTTTATGATGCGTGAACGCTTGGGACCTTCGCCCTGGTTCACGTAGATCATTTAAGGGTTTGTGTGGAGACTGGAGATTTGAAACTTCTAGTGTTATGCTGTGGTATGGTGCGCGTTTGGAGGTCTCCATCGTTCCCGTTCGATATGCACTATTTTGATGTTTGAAAAAGGATAAATATTTTTATGTTGACATATAGGTTTGACTTCTATACTATTATATCTGGATTATTATTTTCACTCACATTTTG
>JAOTQJ010144218.1:0-35613 GCA_025642045.1 Solanum sejunctum | reverse complement strand
CCTGATCTTCCACAGATGCATGGTTTCATTTGAGTTGTTACTTTATATACAATATATCCTGCCTTACATACTCAGTATATTATCCCGTACTGACATCCCTTACGGGGGACCTGCATTTCATGCTACAGGTACAGGTGCTAGTAGATCTCTCCAGTAGGAGTACAGGATATTCTGCTGCTATCACCAAGCTCCAGGTTGCTTTGGGGCTTTGTACATATCTAGAGCTTACATGTTTTTATTGGACAGTTTGCTGAGACGAGGCCTGTCCCGACCCTTGTCAGATGTTTTTCTTTATTTAGAGGCTTTGTAGACAATGTAAAGCACAATGAAGTCATATCTCGCACTTTAGATAGTGTGGCCCCAATGGCCTAGTCATATGCATTTCCTTTTGACTTGTTATCACTGTTTATGTACTTAAAGGCATGTCAAACGTAGAAACCCCTTATAATATGTATAGAACTCGTATAGTTATAGGTGAGTTCTCCCGAGCCTTATTGGCAATGGGTGCCGGTCCGCCCCATGGGACTTTGGGGCATTACATAAAGTTGATCATAAGTGTCTATTGAATACTTGTTTATCGATCAACTACTGGATTCGTATCGGGTGTATTTTGATTGTGGGTGTATGTTTGTGTCGGGAATGATCTTTTGAGATAACCCTTGTATGCACCTGTGTTTGATCCCTTTGAACTTCCACGATTGTATGCTAATATTGACTATTGTGAGATCGGGGATCGAAAATTCTTGGATAATTCTCGAATGTGTTGGGAATTTATTGGTTGATTGTCTAATTATTGATACAATTTATGGGCTAATTTTTGGTTTGAATTTTCTTGAATAGGTTCATATAAATATTGATATGCCTATTGAATTGATCAAAATAGTTGCTTCAAATGATGTTTGAATTAATTTTGAGTGATTGGGGTTTGTGCGGTGAAGTTACAAGCATCATATGTGCCTATTGTTTCCTGCTAGTGGCCTTCCTACGACTCGTAAGTGTTCTTATGGGCCCTGGTGACTCTTCTTAGGGAATAATAGTCACCTATGGTTCCTTAATATTTACCATACGAGACCCACCTATGGGTCATAGTGTCCACTACGAACTATGGTGAGGTCTCATAGGACTTGTCTTTTCTTTAAGAGGTTTTTAGAAATTGCTATGAGCCCACACTACGACTCATAGGTCATCCTACAAGTCATACCTGTGTCTTGTACCTACAAATCTGCAGTTGATCTAATATAAATTTTTCTGTGTATTTCTTTTTTTTTATTTTTTCTTGTTTCTTTTTCTGTTTGTTTCCTGATTATTTAGACATGATGGTGCTCATTCGTGGTACGGAGTGTAATTTTTAGGTACAATGCCTCCAAAGGATAAAATTTCTATTCGAGCCTTTCATAGAAAACTAATAGATGAGGCCTCAGATACTGAGTAGACGGAGGGATCAAAGGAGGTCTATAGAGTCTGAATTCACTCGGAGGCAAGTGTACCCCAAAATAGATCCAGGACTGCATAGACTCCAATGATAGTTGAGAGTTCCTTCTAATCTAAATAGGAAGGTGATGTAGATGATTCAGCTCATAGTTGACCATAGATGACTCCTACTCATACGAAGTTAGATTCTAATAAGGCATCATAGACTCATCAAGGTGAGGCAGAGTCACAGCCCCCGATCAACCCATCTATCTCTTCTATTGATTCTAGACGCATCCAATAGGGAGTTCTGGGTATGAAAGAAATCTACAATAGGGGGTTAGAGCCAAAGGGACAAGGAAAGCTTATCAAGTAGTTTCACGAGGAGTCGAGGCTGAATGATTTCAAGTTGAGCAGGGTTCCATCCTTAGAGGTGGAGATTGACCACCACAGACACTAGTGGTTGTCATTGCGGCTGCGCAAGTATGTCCCGTATTTAGTTTGAGAGTTTTACGCCACCTATGCTGCTACCATCATCAAATATCTTCCAAAGGGGAAGACGGCCATTGATCAGGCCAGACTGCAGGAGGTCTTAGTTTGGGGTTAGAAAGTTGACATATCAGAGGAGACCATTCGCAGGGTTCAATTTGGGCCTAATTACAAGGTGCCACATTCCACCGCCTAGTATAATGATAGGATTGAGAAGATGAGGCTACTGGTGATAGGGAAGAATGTGGACCTAAGGACTGAGCTTCTCCAATGGGTGGCTAGCCAGATATGTGAGGGTGGTGCTGAGCCAGCGTGGCCCAAATACCACACCAAGTTGATAGTGAAGTCGCATCTCTCCTTTCTAGCCAAATTTTGGTGGTCCATTATTTGATAGTGAATCAAGCCTACATTTACGGATAATATAATCACTTTGGATCAAGATATGTTACTAGATAATACCTTAGTTGGTTGTGCGACAGACTAGATACATGTCATGATGGAGCAGATTCATGAGTCCGCGATTCGAACTAACACCTCATTGTCATTCCCTATCTTAATACATACACTATACAATGAGGCTGAAGTTCATGGTTCTCTCCACCTCGAACCACATATAGAGGTCCTGCATACTTTAGATCCCAGCCTAATCAAGGCAAATAAGAACCGGTGGCCCTATCGAGAGCAGCTTCTATGCCCATTCCAAATCAATTTCGTCTCAATTCAAATGCTCAGGAGTCGACTCCAGTTCCTACCACCTCCACTTTATTTATACCAAAGCAGCCTACAGCAGCTGATACTGAGGCGATGCCCTCCACAGCTGCACCTGTACCAAGGCTATCTATTACATAGGTTACTTTTGTAGACTACCCTCTTATGTCTATATTTGCTTTTCAGGCTTTGGTATGCAGGTTGACTAGAAAAGAGGCCTAGCTGGGTAGGTTGATTGACCAGCTCAAACCATGGGTTTGTCAAATAGTAGGGGACTCAAAAGATTGGGCCAAGGTGTTCACTCTTATTGTAGTGAACTGGAGAGTGACTGCGGTGGATGCCAGGATCAACGCTTTTGAGGATAAGGTCCAGTAGAGGCTTGAGGGAGCATGGCCTGCTAAGATGGCTTCCATAAAGGAAGAGTTAGCCAAGTTCAAGGACAACCTAATAAAATTGGTAGTAGCACTAGAGGAGGCACCCGAGGGAGATGATTTGATTAACTTATTTAAGTATCTCCCACATTTCCAAAGGAAGAGGCCTCTGGAGAATGATGATGCAGTTGTGAGCGAAAAGAGTCTTAAGACAGTTGAAGAGTTGGCAGAGCTGGAGAACCGAATCACAACTAAGGTGGTGCTAGAGTCTAAAGCCATTGAAGTGTAGAGGCAGGCTTGGGAGCAACAGCGTGTACATGGAGTTAGTACATCGAGTTCAACTGCATCCCAGACCACCCTGGTGGAAAGTGAGACCCCAGATCAGCCTAATGTCAGTGCATGAGCACCATATATTTCTATTTTTTAATCCCCATGCTTCTTATCTCTGGATACATTGTTCCTCCTTACACACTATGTTTTATCATGTTTTTGGATACTTTTGGATGTTTTATTTTGGATGATTTATATATAGATATACTTTGAGGACAAAGTATTGAATATTTGGTGGGGTATGGGAAGTTATAGACTAAGTTGAAGTCTGATTAGTCTTTAGTCCAATCCTAATTTTGATCCCACAGTTTTCTTGCCATGTTTCTTTTTCCTTGTGGATGATTTTACTTTATGTTGAACCGACTTGTTTTAGTTGTTGTAGAGAATTTGTGGATATATAGCGATTATTATTTTTGGTATATATATAATCTTGAATGGTTATATGAATGTTTTGAAAAATGTGTACCCATAAAACTTTTGGGATTGTTGCTTACTACTGCAATCTTGCATGTGGTTGGTTTGGCAATGTTTGTACTGATGAAGCAAAGGAAATTCGAGGCTTGATGCATGACCTGTGAGTCTATAATTGATTGTGTATGCAATTCCATATGTGTGTGAGCTAATGTTGTCATAATCATGCATTGTATACTGATTCAGAACTTGGCTTGTTACTCTAAGATTATACTGGAGATCTTAGTTGATTAGAAAAGGACCTTAGGCCATTGTTCTTTAAGTTAGTCCCCTTTTTCCCTAAATGGCCTACTAAATGTAGTAGTTTATCCCTTGTTCCAAATGTTTGAGTCTTTCATGTACCCGTTCTTTCTTAATACCTAGTTAGCCTAACCTTGTTTAGTAAAATACCTTGATACTCGCCCTGGTCTATCCTTGAATATGTGAGCCTTGATTGAGGGAAAAAGCCTAAGTTGAGGGTGGCTACCAAATGTGGCCGTGGTTTACAAAATAGATATTGTGTTCTTTACCTCAAGCTAAAAGCCTATATTGAGGGTGGCTAATATTATGGTCTAGTAACATTAAATGAGATGATTAGTGGGGAATGAAAGAAAGAAGAGAAAATAATGTGTCAGGTAAGAGAAAAATAAAGAAAAGTTGTCGTGGAATGAGAAGAATAGTAAAATGAGTTCAAAAATGAGGTACAACTAAAAACGAAAAAGAAAGCACTTGGAAAATCTAAAAAAAGATACAGAATAAGGGAGGACATAATGAAAATGGCTGGGTTGTAAAGGTGAAAGTGTCGAAAAATATGGTTCAAGGATGCCTTTTAGTCACTAATTGCCCAAAGTACCATACCAAAGCCCCATGAGCCTACGTTTCAAGCCTATAAAGTCCTAAAGTGATCCTAATTCAACTAGTCAATAGTCCAGAGTGTGAGTTTGTAGAAAAGCCTATGGTGTTGGTTATCATGTATGAATCTTATTTTCGAGAGTGAGAATGCTTGCACAATCCTCAAACTTTGATTGCTTTTTGAGTGAAATAGAGGGACTTCTTTTCTGTGAGGGCATTTGCATGACTTGTTCAGGGATTGTGAATTATGGATACTCCTTAGTTGTCATATTTAGATTGTTAGATGCATCATTGTGTCTTGGTTTGCTTGGTAGCTATGCAACCAAGTTTTGAAAATGAGAGTTGGGTACCTGAGGTGAAGTTGAGAGAAGTATGTTCCATTAGAGTAATAGCTATGTGTTACTATTGTCTACTTAGATCGAGTTATCGCTTGAGGACAAGCGACAATTCTAAGTTGAAGGTGTTGATGTGCTGACAAATTATAACACATCTAGTGCCTAAAATAAGGGATTTTGCAAGTTTTTAATGCGACTATTTATAGGTTTTATGTACTTTTGTGTTATTTGTGTAGAAAATACAGGTTGACATGATTTTTGGGAGAAAGGTGCAGATTTTGATAAAATTCAGGACATATGAGCCACCCTACGAGTTGTAAGGTGTTCTCATAGCAATTTTTAGAGAGGTCAAGAATTGGGCCAAGAAATACAAGCAGGAACTACGAGGAGACCCTACGAGTCGTAGCTCAAGCAACGACTCTAGCAATGGATCATAGCACTCAAGTCCAAAATGTCAAGTGTTGACTATGAAAGCCCAATTACGACCCTTAGGTCACCATACGAGTCAGACCTACGAGCTGTATTTGCTGCCAGCTGGATTTTCTATTTTATTTTAAGGTTCTTTTTATAAATAGTATAAATATTTAATGATAGGGTTTTGAAAAGAGATTTGGGAGATTCCATTTTACACAAGACAACTTTGAATATTCTTAGAGGGCATTGTTCTAGGGTTTAGTGTAGATTTTAGAATTTTACTTTGAAGAACCATTTTAGGGGATTTGAAATCACTTGTTCTCAAACTCTATTAATTCAAGCTCGTGGTTTCAAGATCAAGGTGGTTTTCTTCTTCATAGCTTTTGGGTAATCTCCCAAACATGTTCATTATATGCATTAGTTATGCTTTTGCTCTAGCCATGAGTAGCTAAGAACCCACAAGATGGGATTATGGGAACCATGAGGAGCTGACTTGAAATAACACAAATTTTTGTGCATTTCTTTGATTGGGTATTTGCATGTCTTATCTGTTTCCTTTCATTTTGATTGTTTTTTGGTGTTGACCAAAGCCAAACCCCGCCTAGTATCATGATCCCGACTAAGGTAGTGATAAATAGAAAAAGGAAATAGATGAAAGGATTTGATTGATGTGTTCTCGTCTAATCAACCAAACCTTACCAAGGGGAGGTTGACTGGGACAATGGATAATGGTAAGTTGGCACACCATGGTTGCCGACCAAGTGCCATGGTAAAATTTGACCTTCTCCTTTACAAGAGGGCTAGAAGAACCTAAGTTACCGCCTGTTATGTAATGTCTTAATTAGAGTTATGTTATCAAGGGTAATTTAGTTAATGAATCATGGGGAACACAATTCTCAAGTTATCCCTCAATTTCATTGTCTCTTACAATAGTTGTGTAGTGTTTTTTATTTCTTTCACTTTAAATCGCAACCCCCACCACCACCATTCTAGAGAATATAACCGATTGATTCTTGAAATAATTGTTGGTGAGTCAATATGGTCAACCCTATATTCCCTATAGATTTGACCCTAACCTCTGGTAAGGTTTATACTTGAAAGGGACTGTTTTACTGTTGGAGCATGAACATCAATGGCTTGGGCAAACAAATCAACAATGAATAAAGAAGACATGCAAAATTTCTTACCTAGAAAGTTGAATAATAATAAAACCCACTTTACAATTAGAATCACAGGCTTAAATGATGAAATCAACCCACAAGTGAATCTAATCTCCCAATTTAATTCTCCAAAGATAAACCCTAAAATTCTACTCTAAAATATATGTACAATGTTGAATAATCAATGAACGCTCCTCCTAAAACCTTAAAATATACTATTTATATTGTTTACTAAAAGGTCCTTAAAATAATTAGAAAATTTGGTCGATATCTACTAAGGCACGTAGTTACTACTCGTAGGGTGCCCTACAAGTTGTAGTCGGGCTTTCATCGTCAGCACTTGGCATTTTAGACTTCAGTGTGATGATACACCTTTACAAGTCATAGTCTGGTCTATGACTCATAGTGCTTTCTCGTAGTCTACTCTTGCTTTTCCTAGTCTAATATTGATCAACACTGACAATTGAAATGAGGTCTCCCTTTACTAGTCGTAGAAGGGACTATGACTCGTACCTTGAGCTTGTTTGGGTAAACTTCAAATTTTCAAATTTTATTTTTGAATACAATTTTTTGATACGGGACTACCTCTCTAAATCATAGTTTGGGTTACGACTCGTAATGGGGTCCGTAGGTCCTGAAAATCAGCAAAATCTCCAACTTTTCCCAAAATCAAGCCAACCTGTCTTTTCTACAAAAACACATAAAAATCATAAAAAGTCACATAAAAGAACACACAAAATCTCAAGTTTTAAGCATCAAATATGCTATATTTTGACAGCACATCAAACCTTTCCAAGGAGCACACTTCTTTGAACATACGGCCATTGAGCTAGAGAGGCGAAATGGAGGAACTTTCAAAGTAAATAGATAAAAAGTCAAGGCATACTTTGGAAATTCGGAAGATATAAAGATAGTGGAGGAATCGGATCTTGAGGAAGTCTGAGTACTCAAGCTATCTATGTCATTCCACGATAATACATCAGGCGTTGCTGATGAGGCAACCCAAGCTGGACCCTAGCGCTTTGGCATCCAGGTATAGCTTTTGCCTATTTATCTTCTATTTTTGATTGATTTTGTGTATTGGGGATAATGCACATCTTTTTCAATGGGGTGTGGCTAGTTATGGGACTCAGTGAAGTCTAAGTAGCTTATGGTCCATAACTGCCCCAATTTTTTATCCGAGGTTGTTCTTGCCTGTGTTCTTTTTCCCTGTAGATATTTAATTTATGTTGAACTGACATATTTAGGATGTTTAGATAATATGTGTAGCATATAGTACTAATACTTGTGGCATATAGCACGTTTTTATGTTTTGTTTTGAAAAATGATATCCACCAAAACTTTTGATCAGAAGTTAGATAGTAACCATGCATGTTTAGGTGTTGGACAGTATCTGTTCTGATAAGTGATGATAAATTTATATAGAAAGCATGATCTTTGAGTCTTCTGTCGATAATGTCTATTGTGTCACCTGAGTTGTAATCTTATTTTGCTAGATTCATGTATTTTGTGCTAATTCAAAAATTTCCCTGTTACTCTAAGTTAGATTATAGATTGAATGGATTAGGAAAGGATCTTATTCCTTTGTTCTTAAATAGTCCACTTTAGCCTAACAATAACCAATCAAATTATGATATATCTCTTGTTCCAAATATTTGAGCCTTACATGTACCAATTCTTTTTAAACACCTAATTAACCTAGCCTTATCTAATGAATGATCCTGAAATTGGCTCTGGCCTTCCTTGAACATTGTGCACCTTGATTGAGACAAAAAGCCTAAGTTGGGGGTAGCTACCAAAAGTGACCTGGTTCAAAGGATAGATATTGTGCACCACAACACAGGCTAAAAGCCTAAGTTGAGGGTGGCTAGTGTAAGGATAAAAGCACAAAAATAAAAGGATGAGTTAGGAATTAACAGAAAAAGAAAAAAAACCATGTATCAGGTGCAAGAAAAATAAAAGATGCCTTAGATTGAGCCAAAAAAAGAAAAAAAAGTATAAAAATAAGGCAAAAGCTTAAAAATGAGAAGAAAGTATGCAAAAAAGCTTAAATAAGGAAAAAGGGAGAATAGGATGAAAATGATAGAGTTGGTGGGGCAAGAGTGTAGAAAAACGTAGTTTCAAGGAGGGCCATTAGTCATTATTTTTCTAAAATATCATATTAATGCCCCATAAGCCTATATTACAAGCCTAGAAAGTCCTAAAGTGATCCTAGTCCAATTAGTTGAACGTTTGAGTCATGAGTTTAGGGGCAAGCCTATGGTATTAGTCATTATGCATGAATATCATTTGTGAGGGTGAGTGTTTTGGCATAGCTCCAAGGTTAAACATGAAATAATTATTGAGTGTCAAATATGAGACTTCTTTTTGTGAGGGAACTTACATTGCATTATTAGCATTTGACTTGTTCAGTGATTGTGGACTGTTGATAGCCTCTTGCTTGTCATAGTTGTGTTGTCACATGCACCAGTTTGTATTAGTTTTCTAAATATCTATTTGATCTTGTTTTGAAAAGCTGGTGTGGGTATCCGAGTTTGATATATATGTGATATATGCCGTTGAGTTGAGTTCTATATGTTACTGTGTTGTCTATATAGATTGAGTCATCGCTTGAGGACAAGCAACAATTTTAAGTTGGAGGCATTGATATGTTTCAAAAATACAACACTTTTGTCATGACCCAAGCCTAGGGCCTAGACGTGACCGGCGAATGGAGAACATGAAGGAACCCAAAACAAGCCTCATAGCATATCATTACACATCCTTTGTTGTGGAAGCAAGTAAAGTGACAATAAGAGATAAGCATAAGAAAAGGAGAAATGGGACTTAGGGTAAACTTCCATACCATTAACATCAAAAAACAAGAGAGGCAAGGCTCATAGCATAGATACATAACATGTCCAACAAGACCTCTACTACATAGATAAGAGCGGGGGCCCATGACAAACAACCGAGCTCACCCTTATAGTCAATACATATGTAAGAAAAAGACAGTCTTATAACATACAATGAGATCATAAGCAACATCCCTAGAATGGAGGACTTACGAACAAGCTTGAGTGAAATCGTACTAGCTACGTGGGTGGAGATGCTCAAGTGGGGCTCCGGTTCCTATATAGTAACATCATATAGGCACAGAGTATGCGTTAGTACATTTAAATATACTAACTATGTGGGATGCAATGCAACAAAATATAGGCATCATAGTAAAAATACATAGGGATAAACAATAGATAGCATATTAACAATATGTCATGTATGATCAATGCTTAAGTAAAACAAGCTTACCTAGAACATAATATATATGTAAGAAGAGACCACTATCTATTGGTAGATCGTCAAACCCTACCACCCTTGGTGACGGGAGTAGAAACCCCCTGACTAGTTACTAAGGTACAAATCCCTCGATAGGTTGGTGGATCATTGCACCCTACCACCCATGGTGTCAGTGTACAAACCCCCCGATAGATTGGTGGATCATCGCATCCTACCACCTATGGTGCCGGAGTACAAACTCCCTGATAGATTGGTGGATCATTGCACCCTACCACCAGTGATGCCGGAGTATAAACCCCCCGATGGGTTGATAGGTATAACCCACAAGAAGGTTACCCGATACTCAACCCCCGAGTAGGGCATGGTCACATTCCAACACTATATAAAAGAATATCATTTATATATTCATCCCTCTCATCATTGTATATTCATCATATATATACATACATTTCATCATCATATATAAGATAAGCATTAGACCCTCAACTCCTCAAGAAACCATAACTGGACATTTTATAAAAACTTAGAGGGTGTGTAGTGCTAGTGTAAAACCATATAGCTCAAGAGTGAAACAATTCTAGAAAATTCAATGTAAAACCTTCAATAGATACTTGGTAACACCCTCAAGCAATATACATCAAAACCCTTCATCAAATTTTTCAACAGATGTTTGATTCATACTCAAAACATGGTAAAACAATCACAATTTCATAAACCCCAAAATAGTGTGCAATGATTTTAAAAAATAAGTAAGACCCATGAGTAAATCAACTTTAAATCATGCAAATTTAAGGTAAAAGAAAGCTTGGGTATCATGGGTGAAAGGAACCCATGAAAAAAACCCACATACCTTAGCTTTGGAGATGGGCTTGATGAAGATTGGAGATGGAGACTTAAAACTTGGTTTAATTCCTTAAGATCGGGAGAGGGCTTTGGTACTTGAATCTTGAAGGAAATATAAGCCTAAGCGTTTGAGTAAGTATTTGGGAATACCTTCTATGATATGGAGTCAAAATATAGCTAAGTATAGGTATTTTCTTGTGTGGGAAGGCTTAGGCCCAAGACATAAAAGTCTTGGACCGAAATGAAATCACTAGCATAAAAATAAGGTAGTGCATCACAGAAGGAACGCACAGAAGCCACTGGAAATTGCAACTTTGAAATTCAAAACTGTGAATCGTTCACTCTAAAATCGGGGTTAGACCCTTTTCCTATTAAATTTGACCTCCTGAACAAGAATATGAAGTTGAATTTTTGATATCACAAATAGATTTTGAGATATATGGAAATTATATTTCTATGCACTTCCGAGGCACATTTTCGTTACTATAACTACCCCAAAAAGTGCCTAAAAATGTGCCTCGGAAGTGCTTCAAAATGTAATTTCAATATATCTCAAAATTCGTGTGTCATATCGAAAATCCAACTTCATATTATTGTTAAGGAGATCAAAATTAGGAGGAAAAGGGTCTAACCCCAATTCTAGAATAATCGTATCAAAATTCAAAATTCCCAAATTGCAATTTTTAGAGAGCAAAGAGCACCCCTTCCACGACGCGCCTCTGCCTTATTTTGTGATTGTTTTTATTTAAATTCGGTCCAAGACTTTAAGTCTTGGGCCTAAGTGTTCCAAAGCGTGTTTTTACCTATACTTAGTCATATTTCACCCTCATATCACCCTAAGCATTCCCCAATACTCACTCAAACACTTAGCCATATTTTTCACTCCTAAATTCAAGTCTCAAAACCCTCATCCAGATCTAAGGATTTTCTTCAAGCTTCAAGTCTCCATTTTCAATCTTCATCAAGAGCTTCTTCAAAGCTAAGGCATGGTGGTTCCAACCATTGGGTCCTTCCACCCATGGTGCCACAATCTCCTTACTACTCAATTTTTATGATTTAAAGTTGATTTTACAATTGGATTTTATTAGTATGAACATGTCTATGAACTATGTTTAAGCTATGTAAAGTTGTGACTGTTTTGCTATGTTTTGAGCTATAAATCTTAGATCTATTGTAAGATTTGATGAGACGTATGTCGCTTAAGGGTGTTGCAAGGTGTTGATTGATGGTTTTACAATGAATTTGCTAGCATGATTTCATCTCTATCATTCATGATTTTATACTAGCATTACACACCCGCCAAGTGCTTGATAAAGTGTCCGGTTATAGTTTCTTGAGGAACTGAAGGTCCAATGAGGTATGATATGATTGATCTTATGATGAGAAAAGGAACTTATGTAAATGATAAACACAGTACCCTAGTTAATCTTCTTACTAGTTTCACACACTTGTCTTAGTTTAGGATTTCTTTTTGCAATCTTAACCATCTCCCTTCAGGAGATAAGTAGGTTAATTAACTCGAATTGCTTGAAATTACTCTAAGTCTACCATATTCCCTATGGGATCAACCCTAACCTCTTTTAGGTTATATGACTTGAAAACGACCGCTTTAACCTTTAAAAAAAAGTTGTAGCTTTTGTGACAAAAATTTTGGTGTCATTGCCGGAGAATACGACTAGACTTGTTTAATTTGAGTAGTTCGAGAATCAATCCTTATTTTTCTCATTTTATGTTCTTGTTGTTTTTGTTTTTTTCAACATGGAGGTATAGTGTATGCACAATACACAAAGTTGAGGCATTCTCTTGACTTCCTTTGACCCAGAAATCTAGAGGACGCTGGGAAGAATGGCGCAAGACAACACGAACAATGCTATAAATAATGCAGTGAATGTAGAACTGAACTAGAACCAGAATGATAATGATAATAACCCACATCCACTTGAGGATATTTATCCACAGCCATAAGATCTTAACATCGAAACTCATATGTGGAATCAATATTGGCTCAATCCTATGGCGATGGATGTCACTAGAGCTATATGTGTTACTGCTACTATCGAATGACATAAAGTTCACTTTTTTGAGTGGGTTATTTCAAATGCTGGAGAATCATAAGTTGTTCATGGGCCTGCCATCAGAGGATTTGCATAGATAACTGCACAATATTGTCTTTGTTTGTAAGAGTATGATGGGAAACCAGAATCTGTCTATGGATGTTGTTGGGCTCCTTATCTTCCCATTGTCTCTAGTAGGGCAATGCAACATTATCGCTATCCAAGCTCCCATAGAGTTTGAGCACTAGTTGGGCCATATTTGCATAAGGCTTTTTCGAAGAGGATTTTCCCAAGATTGAAGAAGCTAAAGTTGAAAGACCAAATCAACAACTTCGAGCAACTTCCTGGTGACTCAATTAGTACCAATGGGAGAGGTTCACAAAGTGTCTAAGAAGTGTCCGTGACTATAAGATCGCCGATGATACCTTAGTGGAGATCTTCTATTGACCCTTGGACGAGAATAGCCAAGAATGTAGTTGATACAATCATGGGAGGCTTATCTCTAGATATGCCATTTTTGATGAATGCTAAGAAGTTGGAAAAGGTGGTCAAGATGAATCATACATGGGGAATAAGGGATAAGTCTATAACAAAGAGCTCTTGCACAGATCAGTATTAATTTGATGCAAGAAAAAATAAATAAGGATATGATACAAGAGCTTGCTTGGATTACTACCACTGTGGAATTGTTAATGAAGCAGAATTAGTAACATATTAATGCAGTTGCTCATCAGCCTTCACGAACACCCATACACAAGGAGCCTCATTATAAAGAGGACACTTGCTTCATCACTGATCAAATAGAGGGGGTATTTCTGGACCAATGCCAAAGGGTCCAATCAGGATTATCGACCCAAGGTGAAAGAACCAAGATCAAAACTATAACAGGGATGGCGCCTTCAGAGATAACAATCGAGGAGGTTACGATGACAAATCAGGGTCAGGATAGAGATGCTAATTGGGGATGTAGAGATGGTTATAAAAATGGTTCGTATGTGCCACCACACAACCAAGATGTAAGTGCTAGTAGATCTAGGGTTAATGAGATATTCGACTGTCTATTGAAGAAGGCTGACACAAAGGATGAGACCTTGGGGAGATAAAGTCTGACATCTCCAATATTAATTAGAAAATCAAGTCTCATTCTATTGCTTTCAAGCAGCTGGAGCAATAGGTCAGTCAAATACCAACTCAACTCAACTAGCGACAGAAAGGACATTACCCAGTAACATAATTCAAAATCCAAAGAATAAGGGGTAGTGTAAGGAAATGAATACACATGGTGGCAAACAGACCATTGACCCACCGATGCCTATTGATGATGATGTTGTTCATGAGGAGATAGTTGAGGTCAAAGATGCAAAGACTGGAATAATCGTGCCCAAGATAGGTTGAGTAATGTTGCAGAGACGCCACAAAAGTTGGAGCCCTTTCTAAACCTCCTCCTCCCTTAACTTAAAGGAAAAAATAGGAGGAAGGTAAATTCAAGAACTTCCTCTCCATGTTGAAACAACTCTTCATCAACATTTCTCTCATTGAGGCATTGGAGAAGATGCTAGGATATCCAAAGATCATGAAAGACCTAGTCATAAAGAAGTAAACTGTAAGCCAAGTGTCACGATCCAAGCCTAGGTCCTAGACGTGACCGGTGAATGGGGAACCCAAAAGAAGCCCAAACAAGCCTCATAGCATATTATTACACATCTTTGGTCGAGAAAGCAATTAAAATAACAATAAGGGATAAGCGTAAACAAGGTGAAGTAGGACTAAGGGAGAGGTAGAGAAAGAGAGTAATACTTAAATACCATAGATGAATCAAGCTCAAGCATAATACATAACTTGTCCAACAACACCTATAAACATAGATCAGAGCAGGGGCCACGACAAAGCAACTGGCTAACCTTGTAGTCAAAATAGAACATAATAAGAGTGTCTCAATACATAATAAGAGAAACATAGACTAGGGTCCCCAAAGTGGAGGACTCACCAACTAGCTTGAGTAGCATCAAACTAGCCACGTGGAGGACGAGGATGATCAACTTGGGCTTCGGTTCCTACACGGTGATATCATTTAGGCAAGAGTATGTGTTAGTATGTTGAATGTACTAAGTAGATAGGATGAAATGTAACAAGAGATAGTATCATAATCAAAATACGTAACAATAAGCAATAGGCATAATATAACAATATGGCATAAATGATCAATGCATGAGTGAAACATGCTTAAGTAACTCATGCTCATGTAGGATATCATATGTATAGAAGATACCAAGCTAGATTTTCAAAGTACAAACCCCTTAGTAGGTTAATGATGATAGCACCCATCACCCTAGTATGTGAGGTACAAAACCCTCATTAAGGTTAGTGATGATAGCATCCATAACCCTAGTTATGTGGTACAAAACCCTCATCAAGGTTGGTGATGATAGCACTGATCACCCTAGTGGTTGAGATGTTAACACCTCAACTAGGTTACCAAGGCTTTTACTCCCCCAGGATCGAGCATGGTCTAATGCAGTATTTTATATAGATTTCATCATCTACATAAGCTCAGTTCATCATCATATATCCATTCATATCATGTCCCATGCTTTGGACCCTCAATTCCTCAAGAAATCATAACCGAATATTTTATCAAACACTTGGTGTGTGTGTAATAGGGGTAAACGACTATGCAATTTAGGGATGAAATCATTCAAGTAAATTCATTCTAAAACCATCAATCAAAAGTGCCCAAAAATTTGCCTTGAAAGTCCCTAAATTCATAATTTCTATATATCTCAAAATCTCTACGTGATATCAAAAATCCAACTAAATATTCGTGATCAGGGGGCAAAATTGAGTGAGAAATGGGTCTAATCCCAATTTTATAGTAACCATATGAAAATTCAAAAATACAAAAATGCAATTCCTAGAGAGCATTCCATGCCCCTGGCACAACGTTGCGAGGGCACGGAGATGCTATATTTTTTACTAGTTTTGTAGATTCGATCCATGGCCTTTGAGTCTTGGGACTAAGACTTCCAATACATAAAAACATCTATACTTAGCCATATTTCAATACCATATCATACAAGACATTCCTTAATACCTTCTCAAACACTTAGACAAATATTTCACTCAAAATCAAGAGTTCCAAACTCATTCTAGATCTAAGGAATTTACTCAAGCTTCAAGTTCTCATCTCAATCTTCATCAAAGAATCCTCCAAAGTTGAGGTATGTGGTTTTCAACCATTGGGTCCTTTCACCCATGGTTCCCAAGCTTCCTTTCTACATAATTTTCATGTTTCTAAGTTGATTTACTGATGGGTCTTATTTATAATGAATTTGACTATAAAACTATATTGGGTTTCATAAAAGTGTGACTGTTTAAGCGTGTTTTGAGCTATGAACCTATAATTTATCTTGAGATTTTATGAAGGCTTTCAATGTATATTGCATGAGGGTATTATCAAGTATTGGTGGGTTTAAATACTTCAAGTTTTCTTGCATGATTTCACTCTTGAATTGCATAATTTTACACTAGCATTGCACACCCACCAAGTGTTTAATAAAATGTCCGATTTAGGGTTCTTGATCTATTGATAATCCATTGCATGACTAATGCCTTGTATGACTTTATAATGATGAAAGGATGGTATATATATGTTGATTTCATGAAAAGTATCCATAGTATTATGAGATGACCATAACTAATTGAGGGGTTGATACCTCAATAACTATGGATGATAGAGTGTGACAATCATCAACCAATTGAGGGGTTGATACCTCAATCACCATGGATGGTAGGGTGTGAAACCACCAACCAATTAAGGGGTTGATCCCTCAATCATCTTGTATGGAGGTGGTATGCCATTAACTAATAGAGGGATTGATACCTCAATCACTCTTTGAGGGGGAGGGGGGGTCAGGCCCATCAACCAATTGAGGCATTGATTCCTCAATCACTTCCAAAGGGTGGTCTACCTTGGATTCCAAGTACTAAGGTTGCTCGGTTTATGATAATGGTCTTTTCCTACACATGTAATATGTTCTATATATAAGCATGTTTACTTTAAGCATCATTCATACATGTCATATTGCTATGTATTTATTTATTACCTAATCATATATTTTGACTATGTTGCCTATCCCTTGTTGCATTACATCCTTCATATATAATACATTCAAATGTATTAACGCATACTATATGCCTACATGATGTTATCATTTAGGAACAAGAGCTCTACTTCATCATCCTCATCCTTCCCATGGCTAGCACTATCTTCTCAAAGCACGTTTGGTGAGTCCTCAACTCCGAGGACAATATCTCTTGTTCTTATTTTATCTAAAGGTTCTCATCATCTAATTGTATGTTTTTAACTATGAGGGTAAGCCCGAAAAGTTTTCTTAGCCCTTGCTCCTATATATGTATCAGAGGTGTTGTTGGAATCTTATGATATGTTAACACTATGCTACTAGCTTGTTATGTTTCTATGGTATCAAGGATGTCCCTTAGCCCCGTATTCCCTTTTTGTTATATCTCATTGTTGTTTTATTGCTTTCGCAACCAAATATGTGTAATGATATGCTAAGAGACTTATTTGGGGTCCCTTAGGGTTCTTTATTTGTTATGGCACGTTTAGGGCCTAGGCTTGGGTCCTGACAGTTAGGGACTTGGTAAAATCTAGGAAGTTGGGGTTAAATGTCTGCAAGGCTTTTATGAATCATAAATTGATTGACTATTCATGGATGGTGGTTGTGGATAAGTTTTAGAGAAGGTATGATTTAGTTTGACAAGTGTAATGACCCAAAAAATGCCCAAAAATGTGCCCTGGAAGTGCCCCGTATCATAATTTCCATATATCTAAATATTTGTATGTTATTTCATAAATATGACTTCATATCCTTGTTTAGGGTGTCAAATTTAGGGGGAGAATGGTCTAACTCTGATTTTAGAGCGAACGAATTCACAATTTCAAATTTTGAAGTGGCAAATTCCAAAAGCATCTGTGCGTTCACTAGCGTGATGCGCTAGTGCTATTTTCTAAGTAATATTTCCAATTATTTTTCCATCTCGGTCCAAGGCATTTAGGTCTTGATCCTAAGCCTTCTTACACGAGAAAATACCTATACTTAGCCACTTTTCACCCTCATATCATTCAAAAGATTCCCATTACTCACTCAACCATTTAGGCTTATCTTTCTCTCAAGATTTAAGTGCAAAAACCCTCTCGAGATCTTAAGGAATTCAACTAAGCTTCAAGTCTCCATCTCCATTCTTCATCAAGTTCATCTCCAAATCTAAGGTATGTGGGTTTCTTTCATGGATTCCTTTCACCCATTATACCCAAGCTCTTTTACTCAAAATTGCATGATTTAAAGTTGATTTATTCTTGAGTCTTATTCATTATGAAATTCACTACAAACTATGTTAGTTTATGAAATTGTGACTGTTTTACTATGATTAGAGCTATAAATCTATGGCCTATGGTGAGGATTAATGAAGGGTCTTGATATATATTATTTGAGGGTGTTACCAAGTATCTATTGATGGCTTTAAATTGATTTTTCTAGCATGATTTTACTCTTGAATTTCATAGTTTTACATTAGCATTACACACCCTCTAAGTGTTTGATACAATGTCCAATTATGGATTCTTGAGGAATTGAAGTTCCAATGTATGTCTTATGAGTTGAATGACTAAATATAATAAAATGATGATGAAATGATGATAAAAGGAATGTATGTGCTTGATGATAAAAGGACTGTGTGTGTTTGTATGTGTGTGTATATATATGACACTATCTCTATATAGTGTTGGGGATGACCAAGCCTAGCTTAGGGGGTTGTAGGCCTGGGTAACTATCAAGGGGTTGGTACCTTGGTCGCCTATCTTGCGGGGTGGTAGGCCTGGGTAACCTTGTTGGGGGTTGGCACCCATCAACCTTGATGGGGGAATTGTACTCTATCAACCTTGATGGGGGGGTTTGTACTCTATCAACCTCGCTGGGGGGTTTGTACGCCATCAACCTTATGAAGGGGTTCGTATTGTATGTGCCTATCTAAGGGGGTGGTAGGCCTTGGCTTGGACTATAATGTTCACTCCTTATACTTGTATTATGATCTATATAATAATGGTTTTACTTCAAGCATTATTCATACATGTCATATTATTAGTATGCTATTCATTGCTTATGATTATGAATTTTATCTATGATGCCTACCTCTTGTTACATTGCATCCTACATAATTGATACATTCAAACGTACTAACGTATACTCTATGCCTACATGATATCACCATGTATAAATCGGAGCTCCTATTGATTCTCCTCGTGGCTAGACGGATTGTTCAAGTTAGATTATGGTGAGTCCTCAAGTTCGGGGACAATATTTATCTTCTCTCAAGCTTATGTTTAGACTATGTCTTGTATGATTGGATTACCTTTAGTTATTATTATGAGGGTGATCCCAGTTGCTTGTCTTGGTCCCTGCTCTTATATATGTAGTAGAGGTGTTGTTGGACATGATATGTATCTATGATATGAGCCTTGACTCTCTTGTTCCATGATGTTTTGATGTGAAAGTCTACCCTTTAGTCCCAATCCCCTTGTTTATGATTATTACCTATTGTCATTTCAATTGCTTTCGCGACTAAGGATGTGTAACGATATGCTATGAGGATTGTTTAGGGTTCCTTTAGGTTCGCTATTCGCGGTCATATCTAGGCACTAGGCTTGGGTCGTCACAACAAGATGAGACCCTTAATGGGTTATAGTTTTAGTTACGGGGCATAGAGTATAATCGTAGTTTGATTTTTGGAAGGTGGAAGTTTTCTAAATGGGTTAAATTTACAGTGTGCATGTATGACCCGATATGGAACTATGGATTGTAAAAGAGGGTTCATAGATTGAAGTTCAGGTTTCACATTTTCAAAGTTTTGGGCGTGTAACTAGACAAAAAACCCATTTGCGAGTCGTAGATGGGTCTATGACCCATTGATATGTTTAATGATTTTGCTCTAACAGTTTTTAATGAAGGATATTTCTGACCCTTTCTTCATATCGTAAGCCTTAAACTATGTCATTTTGATTCCAAATACATCCCATATTAGACAAATACTACCCTATTCACCCTCATTCTAAATTATTCTCTCAAAATCCTAAGTTCTATACTCCAAAGTTGCTTTCAAAGTTCCCCATTGAAGAAAGCTAGGGTTTCAAGTTTTTCCCTCTTAAGTTTGAGTTTCTTCCATAGGTCTTCGTCTAAGGTATAAGTTTCATATGTAGGGTTCCTTCAACCCAAGGACAAAGAATCCCTCTTCTCCTTCAATTATTTACAAATATGTATTTTAAGAGTTTATGATTCTACCTCTAAATGCATCGACATGATATTATATTATGATTATTATCCTCATTGTACATGGTTAGACATTATTTGCATATTTTAGGGTTAATGAGTAGAACCTCTTACATGTATCATCAAGGGTTTTATCACATTGAATATGGTTTACCTTATTTGACCTAGATTCATGTCTTTCCTAAATATTATGGTTGACTTGAGTCATATGGTGCGAATTTCATGAACGAGCATCTAGGCTTATGTATTAGGTATGTTCCAAAGTTCTAATTCATACATTGGTTATGGGTTATTTTAGTTATAGCCTTATTCTCACTAATCCTCATAAGTATGCATGTATTTCTATAAGTTACATGATTTTAAGGTGACTTCACATGCACCATTGTATTAGACTATGATTTTCCTATGACACGGTTGATGATGATGTATAAGGAATGAATAAATGTTTTTGAGTTCTCTTGCCCAAGGAATAAATATGCAACGATTAAGGCTAATTCTCACTTTACATAAGTTAATAAGCTATTCTATGATTATGCTTAATGAAATATGGATAGGTTAGTAGAAATTCCTCTCTATTGATGTCACTTATGATTTATGACTTCTATTTCCATTAAGAGTATTACTTAGCACCGAGTGGACCTTAGGATATAGGAGAAAGATTTCTGTTAGTAGAGTTATGAGACCATTAGTAAAATTCTGTTGTCCTATAACTATGTGTCATCGTAGGAAAAAGGACCACCTGTTAGTAGAGGCTTGATTCCCTAGAAAGGATCACCCATTAGTAGAGTCTTTGTCACTTGAGTAGCTTAGTAGATTCACTAAGGCATAACGGAGTCTACCTTGACAAGTAGTTTCCCCCATTCTCTAGTGTAGGGGTAACATCAGGATTCCATGTTATAGTTCATATAGTATATATCAGTCAACAATAACTCCCAAATATGTTCATGTTTCCTCATAATGTTCCAAGGTTTTTTTCTTCACTATAAATAATGATGTTCCTTGTGCTCATGTATATATGGTTACTTCAGATGTTCATGTTACTTTAATCATGTTTAAGATACATTGATCATCCATCATCTCTTATGCCCTATTCCTTGTTATGTTATGCATATTGCCTATTATGACTTTACAACTACTTCATTGCATTGCATCTAACATACTTAGTACATTCAAAGTACTAACACATATTTTTGCCAACACGATCTAACAATGTAAGGACCAGTTCTCTTCCTCCTCCAACACGTGGCCAGCTGTAGGATGTTATTTCAGACAACATCCTATTCCTTTCAAGCTTGAGTTGTAATGGGACATTTAAACTTCTTTTATTGTACTTTCTTTGCTACTTTTGTCGAGGGTGAGCTAGGGGCATGTCTTAGTACCCCTTCAAGTCTAAAGTTAGTGGTATTGTTGGAAATGTATAAGTTGATTAAAATTTAGTACCTTGTTTCTATGTTAATTCCCTTAGTCTCGTTCCCCTTAGTTTCCACTCTTAATATGTTTATTTCCTATGAAATGCTCAATGAAGGTTAAAAGGCATGGATAAGGTACCTTCGGTTTCTCATTCATCCTGTCATAACTATGCCCTAGGTTCAAGTCATGATATGTGGGTTCCTTGATCATTAATAACAAAAGTTGTGCAAATGTTCCTAGCACCAAAATTTGTGTATTTCTTGAAACTAACTACCACTAAGCACGCTAAACCTTACATCGACAAGTATTGATCAAGTTTAGGATCTAGAAGTACCAAGTCGAGATCCTATGTAATGTGGTCCCTAATGCAAGTTTGTTATGTACTTCTTGGGAGACCTTGGAAATATGATCATTCAGAAAATACAAGGGGAGAACCAATAAGTATTTTCTTGTATTTGATAATATTCACGCTCCAATAAGAAAGCGGTCGTTGTCAGCAATTAACCTAACAAATGTTAGGAACAAATCCAAAGGGAATAGAGGGTCTGATTACAAGATTTCTCCACTAATCATTTCTAGTATTTATGATTACAATCTCTAAATAGGGGGGAGGGGTTTGTAATTCAAAAACAAAATAAAACTTTCACTAACTATAACGGGAGGAAATACTCAATTTTAGGGACAACTTGGGAATTGTGTTCCCCATTTTTCATCAACTTGATTACCCTAGATAACATAACTACAATTGGTAATTTGCATATAGGATGGTAACTTAGGTTCTTCCAGCCCTCTTGTGAAGGTGATGGTCGAATTTTACCACAGCGCTTGGTCAAAAACTATGGGTTGCCAACTAACCATTACCTATTGTCCTAGTCAACCTCCCTTTAATCAGGCTCAATTTATTAGATGAGAACACATCAATAGAATTCTATCATCTACTTTCATTTTCCTATTCATCACTACCTTGGTCGGGATCGTGATAGTAGCTGGGGTTTGGCGTTGCCACCACCGAGCGACTATAATAATAAAGGGAAATAGATAATACATGCAAAACTCTAATTATAGAAATGCAAGAAACCTAGATTATTTCAAGGTCAACTACCCATGGTTCTCACAACCCCAAGTTGTGGGTGCTTACCTACTCATGGCTAAGGCAAAACACACAAGAATGCAAACAATAGACATAGTTGATAGCTTTACCAATACTAATGAAGAAAACAGGCGCCATAACTTGCAAATCCACAAGCTTGATTGACTAACAAAGAGTACAAGACAAGGTTTGCAATTCCCACAAATGAATTTTCCAAGAGAGAACAGTAAACTACTCTAAAACACTAAGAAGAACTTCCAAATGTAATTCTCAATAATCTACTGGTCAAACTCCTTCTAAAAACCTAACTTAAACTATGTATAGTATTTACAAAATAACCTTAGAATTTACACAAAAAAGATAGTTGGCAGTTGATTAGTTACGCATGTACGACTTATAGGATGACCTACAATTCATAGTGGAGGTCTTGTAACAGTTTCTTGGCATCTTGGACTAAACTGGTACGACCCATAGGTACGAGTCATTTCTTGAGCTACGATACGTATGTTGGTCTCGTAGTCTTAGTCTTCAATTTTTTTGGTCTAATATCTTGGCTCTCTGATTCTTGCTATCAGTCCACCTATATGGGTCATAGTGTGACTTACGAGTCATATGATGGCCTCATAGTGGTAACCTCCACTTAGCAGATTTCTAAATTTTGGTATCTGATTCTTGTACGATATTATCATACGACTCGTAGGGTGAGCTACGACTCATAGGTGGGCTTGTAAGGACTATGCTTTAGTAAAATCTACAACTTTTCTTTAAAATCATGCCAACCTAACTTTTTTGCAAAATTAACACAAAAACATATCAAAACATTAAAAAGTCACTTTAAGAACTCACAAAATCCCTTGTTTCATGCACCAAATGTGTTGTATTTTGACAGCACATTAACACCCTCAACTTAGAATTGTTGCTTGTCCTCAAGCGATGACTCAATCTATGCAGACAAAGATAAATACATAGCAATTATACTACTAGCATATATATTAGCTCCTCTGATCTAGGCACCCAACTTTTATTTTTAAAATAGGGTTGTAAAGTTATTGAGCAAACAAGAACATAATAAGAGACCTGATAATCCAACTATTACAAGATAAGGAGCATCACCTATCCATAATTGCTGATATAGTCATATGTTGCTCAAGTAGCAAATGCCCTCACTGGAAAGAAGTCCCTCACACTCAAAAGCATTTGGAATTTAGGGGCTGAGGAAGCATTCTCACTCTCACAATTGAAATTCAATGCATACTGACTAACACCATAGGCTTGTCTCTATACTCATCTTCTAGCTTGGTGATACAGTGAAGTTGGATCACTTTAGGACTTATAGACTTGTAACATAGGTTCAGGGTGCTTTGGTATTGTATTTTAGGCAAGTAGTGACTAAAAGTTGTCCTTGAACCATGTTTACCAACACTTTTTGCTTTCATAATCCAACTCCTTTTTAATAACTCCACCCTTATTCTCCTGTTTTGAAATTTTCTCAAGTGTTTTATTTCTCTTTTTCAACTTTAGCTCGATTTCAGACTCATTTTTGCTATTTTTGCTCAACTCAAAGGACTTTTCTATTCTTTTTCTTCACTCGATTAATATTTTTTCATTTCTTTGTTGATTTCCCAACTAACCAGCTTATTATTATTACTTTACCACAATAAGGGCTACCCTCAACTTACGCTTTTAGCCTCAGGTGAAGTACACAAGATCTATGCCTCAAACTAGGGCCACTAATTACAGCCACCCTCAACTTAGGGCTTTGGCCCCAATCAAGGTTCACATATTCAAGGATAGACCAGGGCTAATATCAAGACATTTTATCAAACATGGTTAAGCTATCAAGGTATTAGGCAAAAATGAGTACATGATAAGCTCAAAAGTTTGGAACAAGGGATTCACTCACTCATCTGGTAGGTCATTTAGGCTAAAAGTGGTTTTAATTAAAGAACAAAGGCCTAAGATCCTTTCCATATCTTCCACATCACCAAACCAACTTTAGAGTAATAAGGCAAGTTCTAGGTCCATAAATAATGCATAAGTGTAGCAAAATAAGCTCGCACCACATATGGCAATTGCATCCATAATCAAGTGTAGACTCATAGGTCATACTTTCAGTCTCATCTTACCTTCACAATATTAGAACAAACATTACCAGATACTCAAAAATTATATGGATGCATCAATAATCACAACCTCAAAAACTTTAAGGGTACCCAATTTTTCATCAAAACATTAAAAATACATCTAAAAATTATGTATATGCCAATAGATAAGGCTACTATGAATTTACCTATTATCTACACTACCTAAACATGCCAGTTCAACAGAAAAGTAAACATCCACAAGGAAAAAAAGCACGGCAAGAAAACCTTAGGATCAAAAATAGGGGAAGTTATGGACTTGAGGCTACTCAAACCTCACCTTAATCTATAACTTCCACCACCCCACCGAAATATAATACTTTTTCCTCAAAGTAAAAACACAAATTTAAGACGAGAAAATAAAAACACGACATAGATATATACACATTAAATAGTAATATTAACAAAACTAATATCCAAAACTAAACATAAGAACTTTCTCCAACAAATACATCCAAAAACCAACATAAAAACAATATTGTCTAACACAAGGACAAAATATCCAGAAAGAAAAAGAGAAGTTGGGGTCAAAAGGGGTCAAACATCATGGTGCATCAAGCACCAGTCTCGGGCTGATCTGCAAAGTCTTGTGGCTACCGCTTCTCTATAGTTGTACCAGAAGTACCCTCTCCAGGTGGGTGTGCTATGCTCAGTCTCTCTCAATAGCCCTAGCAAAAGCGACTCCTGCACTACCTCCTCAGGAAGAGGCTCCTCCTCCTATATCGGCCTCTTTGGGTGAGATCAAAGTTGTCACTCTGATTAAGGGGCCTCTTCCCATGGGTGTCCAGATAGTCGTTGATACAATCAAATGCCTTATCATCTACCGGTGCTACCTCTGGGGTTGGAACAGAGGCTGCCAACATCTGTAACAAGTTAGCCTTGAACTTGGCCAACTCCTCAGTAACTGCACTCGTGTCGAGGCCTAGCTCTCTCAAGCCTCCTGTGAACTCTAGTCTCAAATGCATCACCCGGACATCCACTGCTCAGACTCTCTCGTCAACTAAATCTCGGGCAAATGCCTTATCTACTCCTCGAAGTCCTAAATAGTCTGATCAATCAATGGTCAGACCCGTGTTGACAACTCCCGTAGCCACTCTGCATAGTAAAGCCACCCTGCATAGTATAGCCACCCTGCATAGCGTATCCACCCTGCATAGTATAGCCACCCTGCATAGTAAAGCCTGAAAAACAACAATAGAGAAAAGAGTGTCAACCTGTAAAGTAGATATTGTTGGTGCTGGAGTACTAGAGGATAGTGTAGACTCGATCTCAATCATTGGCATGGGATCTACAATGGCCGGAGTAGTGCCAGTAGTAGCTGGAGGTAGACCTGGAATTTGAGGACCTACCAGGAATGGCTCTATCATAGGAGGTGGGATAGCTCTTTCTAGTTCTATAGGGTTTTTGTCAGCCTTGATTAGACTTGGGTCCATCATACACAAAGCCTCTACATGAGGGTCCAAGTGGAGAGAAACCATCACACCAGCTTCCTTGCATAATTTATGCATCAGGATGGGGAATGACAATGCTTGATGAGTGCAAACCACTGACTCATGGATCTATTCTGCCAAGACATGAGCCCAATAATTTCATACCCTGCCAAAATGCTCGCCAACAACACGGCCCTCTCTAATGTAATCACATTTCTGTAAATATGGGCCTAATGCACATTTGAATAATAGACCACCAAACCTTTACCATAAATAAGAAATGGGACTTCAAAATATGCTTGGCATGATCTGTAACCCATATCAGTTCAACACCTTCCTCGCAAATTTGGCCCGCTATCTACCTCAATAACTCTGTTTTTAGCCCGGCATCATTTGATTAACTGCTTTCCTTATGTCTGTCATCCTATGGTCATATTTTGATGTGAAGTGTGGGGCTCTGCAATTAGGTCCAACTTGCACCCTTCGAATAGTCTCTATTGAGAAGTCAACAATCTCACCCCCTGACCATGACTTCACTCAGTTGTGGTGCATCAATAGGCTTCATGAGCCTCAAAAGGTTGCCACGTATAGTAGTATAGTAAAAGGCGTAGAATTCCCAGACCAGGTAGAGGGTGTACTTCCCCAACATATGCGATAACCTTCCTAACCCATGGCGGTCAATATCAGTTTCTAAATCTGGTACACCTTTCAACCTTGAGTCTTTCAACCTTGCCTCCTCATGAAATCTCCTCACCATTCTCACTTGTCTCTTAAGTTCCAGTCCCTTAACATATATCTCTTTCATTCCAAGAACATACCATCTTGTGTTTTGTGGATCGATGGAGGTGACAGTATAAGAAGAATCAGTTGGCTATGAAAGAGCAGTCTCTTCAGGGTGAGCCTGAGACACTTCAAGAGAACCAGAGTTAGAAGTGGAGTCATCACCATCTGACCTGTCTTCTTCATCCTTATCATCAGATTGGGAGGAGCTATCCACTTCCCTCGGTACTTTGATTGATTGTGATCATGTTACGGGCACATTAGCCTTAGGGTCAGGGTGCATATTCATCTCTCCAATTGATTGCTCATCCTTGGAGGACTTATCTCACAGTTGGTATCCTGGGGATGGCAACAAATCTTCGTCCTTTGGGAGATATTATCTTTGCAAAACCATTACTAACCAAAGCCTGAGTACCATGAAATCTTGTACTAGCAAGATAACACAAAAAATAATCAAAAAACTAATACTATAATATCTTAAGTAAAAAGACTGAACCAAGTTTAGGGCTGCAGATACGAGGTGTAGGTATGACTCATAGGGTTACCTACGAGTCATAGTCTTGACACGTATTTCATTCTAAAGGCATTTTGAGAATTTAAATCTGGTCCATGAGACCACTATTACAACTCGTATCAGGTGCTATGAGTTGTAGGCGAATCTCATATAGAAAGGGTTAAGGCACCATGAATGTTTGATGCCTTCTATGAAGGACCACTACGACTCATAGAGAAACCCATGACTCGTAGTGGGTCTTTGTAGTAGAAAACAAAGAGATTGTCGGGTTCTCAAACCTTTCTAGAAAGACCAACAACAAATCAAGAAGTCAACAGAGGTTACAACCACAAAGGCATAGGCTATACAGTAGTAAACATAAGTACCCTTCATTACCAAATGTATAAAAATAAAGCATGAATTTCTCCTTAACAGTTCAAAATTCCTCTAAAATTATCAATATCCACGCATACTAACAATAAAACAACAACACCCCTAAACCCAACAATTTCAATCCTAGGTGATATTCATTACGATCTACAAAATATGCTACAAAAACATATGGTCATAGTATTAGATATCAATTTCACCAAACAAGAGTAGGATTTAAGACTCGACCTTTTACAATGACATAAATAACTGTATACCACATTTTCCTTACTATCATAGGCACTTTTACATGGTTATACTAATCATGATCCTGAGGCCTTCATTCAATCATCCATAAGAAAATGATTTTTCTGAGATAAACCAAATTTAACCACAAGAACTTACCAACTAAATGTTTGAATAAATGATGAGAAGAAGAACCGGAAGAGTTCTTAGTGTACAATTAACTTGCTGGGGAATTTTAGTGGGTGAAAGATGTAAAGATGAATTAAATAGTGAAAAAGGGAGTGATGGGGGTGTTATAAACTGAAAGAGGATGCTTCATGAAGGGACATGAAGAGCCAAAAGACGTTGGTCTCTTAATATTCAAAATTCTTTGCCCTTTGAAATTCTGCAAATTCGTCTTATGAGACCCCAACTATGAGTCATATGAGGTCATACGACTCGTAGGTCCTAATCTCGTAGCAAACCCAACACTTAGGACAATTACAAACTTATATCTGAGCACTACAAACCCTATTTATGACTCGTAGAGGACCCTATGAATTTTAAGGTTGGCTCGTAGTGTGTGTCAGCTTCTGGTACTCACTATTTCTCTCTACAAGGCATGACGACGAGTCATAATATTCACTATGATTCGTAAGCCTGCTCGCAGAAGCTGCACCCAAGCATAATTTTTCCATTCTTCGGTTCTTGGTCTGTACCTGCAACCTATTATTTAAAATACACCTAAATACCAATTAATACAACAAGTTCAAAGTCTCAACAATCACAACACAATATAAAGTTACCAACCAACAAGTTAACTATGATAAAATGTCTCAAAATAAATCAACACACAAAAGATGCTTGGGTTGCCTCCCAAGAAGTGCCTTGTTTAACATCATGGCTCAACTATGTCATCACGGATAATTAGACTTCTCCATGAGTTCCATCTCTACTCTTTCATTGTTTATCTTGCATGGCATCTAGTTGATCAGCAATCTGCTCCATCCTATCACCAAGACTTTGCATTGATATAGTTTGTTATTTAACTTTGTAGTTACATTCAAGGACATCAAACTTTATCTCCTGGACAATGTTAGCTTGTTCATTCTCCTTGATCAAGATTTTCTCAAGAATATGCTCAATTCAGGTCAGTTTTTCAGTGATACAAAGCTAGTGTGGTAACCTCTTCCGATGTACAACATTTTTGCTTTTGGGTTTACCAGAGGCTCCAGTATATGTACTAGTAGTTAGTCTAGCGTGCCCTTGAAGGGATTAGTAGACTTGGGAGTTTATCCATAATCTCAGTGACCTCAATAAATGATCGTCTTATGAACTCCCAACAGTCCCCTCTAAATAGTACATCAGCTTGCCCTTGTTGTTCAAAGGTTAATGCTCGATAGAAGCTAGCCTCAATTCATCATCAGTCAAACCATGGCTTTGATTTGCTGCCAAACACTATTTATATCTTTCCCAAGCCACTACCAAAGGTTCTCCTAGCATTCTTTTGAAATTATAGATGTTGATGTGTAGCTTTTGCTTATTGGACTCTCTATAGAAATGCATGAGGAAAGCTCTCTGTACTTCCCCCCCCATTTAGAGCAAAAATCATGTGGGAGAATTGACCACCACTCCGCAGCTTCACTCCGGAGAGTCATAGGGAAAACCTGAAGAGCCATGACCTCCCAAGCAAGATGTCTTATCCCAAAGACCTCCCTCAACGTTTGAGTGAAATTCTGTAAATAGATTTGGGGATCTTCGGACTCTTGTCCATAAAATAGAGTGCACCTCTACAAAGTTTCCAATAAGTCATTTGCAATGTATAACTTTTGCTCAGTCATAGTGCCAGCCAACCTGCACCTAAAATCAACTAACAAAAACAAAACAGAAAAAGTAAAATATAGGAGACTCTAGAAATCAATACTAGAACTAACTAATAGTGAAATCAAATCAAAACCTAATCATATTCCTCGGCAACGATGCCATAATTTCTGATGATGTTCGCGCTCTAATAAGAAAGTGATTGTTGTCAGTAATTAACTTAACCAAGTTTATGATTGAATCCACAGGTAATACAAACTTTGATTACAAACCCCACTAATCATTTCTAGCATTTTTGACTATAATCTCTAAATGAGGGAGGGTTGTATTTCAAAAATAAAATAAAATTATCACTAACTATAACACGAGAAGACACTCAATTTTAGGGACAATTTTGGAATTATGCTCCCCATGGTTAGTTGACTTGATTACCTTAGATAACATAACTACACTTGGTAATTTGTATGCAGGATGGTAACTTAGGTTCTTCCAACCCTCTTGTAAAGATGAAGGTCGAATTTCACCATAGCAACTTGGTCGGCAACTGTGGCGTGCCAACTAACAGTCATCTATTGCCCCAGTCAACCTCCCCTTGGTCAAGCTCGATTGATTAGACGAAAACACATCAATTGAATTTTATTATCTACTTCTCTTTTCTTATTCATCACTACCTTGGTCGAGATTGTGATACTACGCGGGGTTTGGTGTTGGCCACCACTGAATGACAATAATAATAAAGGGAAATAGATAATACATGCAAAACTCCAATTGTAGAAATTCAAGAAACCTAGATTATTTCAAGGTCAACTACCCATAGTTCTCACAACCCCAAGTTGTGGGTGCTTAGCTACCCATGGCTAAGGCAAAACACATAAGAATGAAAAGAATAGACATAGTTGAGAGCTTTACCAATACCAATGAATAAAATAGGCACCACAACTTGCAAACCCACAAGTTTGATTGATCAACAATAAGTATAAGGCAAGGTTTGCAATCCCCAAAAATGGATTTTCTAAGAGAGAATAATAAACTACTCTAAAAAACTAAGAAAAACTTCCAAATATTCTTAATAGTCTACTGGCCGAACTCCTTCTAAAACCTAACTTAAACTATATATAATATTTACAAAATAACCCTAGAATTTACACAGAAAAGATAGTCGGCAGCTGATAAGTTTCGTAGGTATGACTCATAAGATGACATACGAATCGTAGTTCGGGTCTCATATCAGGTTCTTGGATCTTGGACTAAACTGGTACAACCCATAGGTATGAGTCATTGCTTGAGCTATGACTCGTATGTTGGTCTCATAGTCTTGGTCTTTATTTTTTTTTGTCCAACATCTTGGCTCTCTGATTCTTGCTACTAGTACACCTATACGAGTCGTAGTGTGACTTACGACTCGTATGATAGCCTCATAGGGGTAACCTCCACTTAGCAGATTTTTAAATTTTGTTCTCTAATTTTTTCTGCGATGTCATCCTACAACTCGTAGGGTGAGCTCCGACTCATAGCTGGGCTCGTAAGGCCTATACTTCAGTGAAATCTGCAACTTTTCTTCAAAGTCATGCCAACTAAACGTTTTTGCAAAATTAACACAAAAACATATTAAAACACTAAAAAATCGCTTTAAGAACTCACAAAATCCTTTGTTTCAGGCACCAAATGTATTGTATTTTGACAACACATCAGTATTGGATGATCATAAATATGTCTTTCATCCTATTTCACCCTCTTAATTCAATGAATTGTATCAACAGATGAGTGAGTTAGGGGAGAAAGGAAGGATGAGGATGGGCATGTAGAGGTTGAGGAAAAAAGAGAAAAAAAAAAAGAAGAAAGTTGGAGGAAAAAGCCATAATGTTATTAGCTAGGTATAAGGAGATAAGAGAGGAAGTTGAAATCAAAAGATTATTAATCCTTATCAAACATAGGGTTCATATGTTCCAAACTAACCATTCTTTTTCTTCTCTCCCTCATTCTATTTCTTTTCTCTGTGCTGGAATATAATGATGTCTTCCCAAAAGAGATTCCTAGTGGATTACCCCTATTTTTGGAGCATTAAACATCAAATTGACTTCGTGTCAGGATCTCAATTGCCAAACTTACTAGAACAACTCAAAAGATACCAAAGAGTTTCAAAGACAAGAGAGGAACTCCTCAACAAGGCTTACGTGAGATAGAGTATAAGTCTATTTGCCATTTTTCCTATTTTGGTCTCGAATAAGAATAGAATGTATTGCATATGTGTTGGTTGTCAAGACATCTACAAAATCACAATAAAGTACTGTTACCCTAGCCTAGATTAGATGATATGTCTGATAAGCACAATGATTCTTGTGTGTTTTCAAAGATTGATATTAGGAGTGATTATTATAAAATTTAGATGAACTCTAGTGATGAACAGAAAACTACATTCAAGCACAAGTTTGGTCTTTATGAATGGTTGGTGATGCTCCTAGTACTATTATGCGTCTTATAAACCATGGGATAGAACCCCTCACAGAAAAGTTTGTTGTTGTCTACTTTGATAAAATCTTGGCCTATAGCAAATTCATGAATAAGCATGTAGAGTATTTGAGATGTGTTTTTGATGTTCTTATAAAGGAACAACTTTATGCTAATCTTGAAAAGAGTTATGTGGGTGAAAGTTTTTTTATTAAGCTTTATTATGGATTCAAGGGACACTGAGGTTATTGATCTAAAGTAGACTGTAACAACCAATCTTTAGACAGAAGTACCACATCGATAAAATACAAGAGAGATGTTGGGTATATTAGTAAATAGGCCTTACCTACTAGTTATGTGTTTTAAAGTTGTACGGGCCTAGCCCAAAACAGACAATGTCACTAATCGAATAGGCATTACAAATAATATCAAAGCCACTCCTGTGTCAGCCTTCTCATGTAGGTAAGAATTCAACTAAGTGTAGACAAATTTTGATGAGGTGGAGTAAACCTCAATGCTAAGTCTAAGTGAATCTTATACGGTGGGACAAACCTTAGCACGTATGTTGATTCTATAAAATGGGTATATGTAACAACCCATCTTTAAATAGAACCCATATCAGCAAAATACAAGAGAAATGCTAGATATATAAGTAAACAAGTCTTACCTACTTGTGGCGCATTTTAAAATCATATGGGCCTAGGCTCAAAGTAGACAATATCACTAGCCAGTTGGGTCGCTACATAGATGGCCAACTCTAAAATCCATAAGTGATGGTTGAAGCTTTCACAGATTGACTATTTTTGTAGTAAGTTTGTCAAAGGTTTTAGTATTATTACAGCTCTCTTGATCGAAGTAATCCAAAAGGATAAACCTTTTATGTGGGGTGAGGAGTAAGCAAAGGCTTTTGAGACCTTGAAATCAACGCTTGGTTTTGCTACTTTGTTGTAATTATACAATTTTTAGAAAACATTTGAAGTAGAATGTGATGCTAAAAATGTAGGCATTAGAGTTGTCTTAATGCAAGACCAAAAGCCCATTGCTTATTTTAGCTAAAACCTAAAAGGTGCAACTTTAAATTATTCCATTTATGACTTTGAATTGTATATGTTGATTAGAATATTGGGCAATTGGCAACATTTATTGTGTCCCAAAGAATTTGTTATTTGAATCAATCACGAGTTTCTAAAGCATATTCATTGCTAAGCTAAATTAAAAAAGACATGCCAAATAAATTGAATTCCTTAAAACTTTCCCTTATGTAATTCAATGCGAAAAGGGGAATGAAAATGTTGTAGTCAATGCCTTCTCAAGAAAACATATGTTGATAATTACTTTGTCTTTTAAATTACTTAGTTTTAAATGTTTGAGGTTATTATATACCAATGTATACCACGGATTCCATATTAGCTCAAATCTGTCAAGACTTTGAAGAATGCGAAAGGGAAAGATAGCTTAGGGACAGATCTTCTATACCCTATTCTATGTTTGATGGTTTCTTGTTTAAGGACAAGACACTTGGTATGCCTATGAGCTCTTAGAGAGAACTATTTATGACGGAGACATACGATGGGGATTAATGGATCGTTTTGGTGTTGAGTGAAATTTTAGAGGAGAAAATTCTATTGGTCCAAGATGTATAAAGATATTGCTCAACTTGTAGCCAATGTATTAACTACAGACATGCTATGTTGTCCCTCCTTCCCCTCGGTTTATAAACTACTCTTCCCACCCCTCAAAGAGTTTAGCTTGATATTTCTTTAGATGTTATTTTGGATTTGCCAAGGACCAAAAGAGGTAGAGATATGATCCTTATGGTTGTTAATCAATTTTCAAAAATAGATCATTTTATTCCAGGTAATAAATGTGATGATGTGTCTAGTGTTATAGCTTTGTTTGTTTATAATATTGTTAAATTGTATGGAATTCCTCAAACCATTGTAAGTAATAGGGATTTAAAAGTTTTTTATTATAATTGTGTGATTCATAGGACATTGGCTTTGGCTTGATTCATAAAATTTTAATTTCAAATCATGATTTTATATCATGTACACTTTGTTAGTCTTAACTCAATAAACCATAAAATGTCAGACATTTTATAATTTAAGAATATCATGATACTTATAATTAAATGAAATGATATAATTAAGTGCTTAATTTATCTACACAATTGTCATTTAAGAACATATGCTAAAATAGAAAAATTTCAAAATTTTGAACCAAAAAGTCTACTCGTAATACTTTATCATATGTTTAGGTACTCAATTGGAATAAATCGTAATCGAACAGTTTGAATGCATTAATAGGTCATTTGGTAGGATATGCTAGCAAAAAAATGTATTAGCTTGGTTTATTAATAATACCTTATAGGTACATTTCTTCCACCTATGTATAACTAGCTCAAGTTAGTTATACACCTTATTTGTTATTATGTTATGTATAATTAATACATGGCAAATCGTAGTATTAGCAATGTAAAGGTCTTTTACGTGTACATTAGCATGATTATTTTTGCATTATTTTGTCATTTTTGTAAAGAGTATTTTTATTAAAAAAATATTTATGTAATAAATATTATTTTTAATATAGTAAATTAAATAGTGTATAAAATATAATTATGCAATAACTAATGTCACATATTTAACATTATTTTTATATATTCCACAAAATCACCCAAGTTCTGGAAATGAAAGAAATCCATCATGACAAAGGACTAGGTAAACAAGCAGCAAAGAACTAGAGGATGCAATTGAATGGCAACCTAGTTAATAAGCTTTTCACCAAGTAATCTATCTATATCATATTACGTGGTCCAGAATTTGAAAATAGTAAATCAACTTGGGAAAAAGTAAACATTCACATAACACTTTTGTTTATTAAAACTTTTGAGTTCTGAGGGTGTATGGATTAACTTATTTCAAATGCTTTAAACTTTGAAGCTTTTAAAAAAAAATTGTGGTACTTGAAAATAATAAAAGTAGTTATAAGTAGTTATTTTTAAATAAAAAAGAATTAAAATAAGATAAATAAAAGTCAATAATTGAATATTATCAACTTATGACTTTTAACTTGTAAATTATTTTTAAAAAAATCAATCTAGACTGTTAGACCCCGTAATTAACTAAATGGAGGTTAATTGCTCATTCGGGAAAATTGTTGAGATTGAGGTATATTTTAAATTTTACCAGGAATTTTCGCGGGTAAAAATTTGATTGAAGGCGAGAGTCCTTAATTGGATTAAAATAAAAAAGTTTGGGGACCTAATTGTCAATGGACTAACTAGGAGCCCTTATATTGCAATTTTGATATATATATATATGTATATCTTCCTTAGCTCTTTGTTGGTCTTCAACTTAGAAGACTTAGAAAAA
>JAOTQJ010144214.1:0-35613 GCA_025642045.1 Solanum sejunctum | reverse complement strand
ATATATTTATGTATGAATGTTTGTGGCATGCTGGGATTTCTGTTTGCAGGTTTGGGTAGTCAGTAAAACAAAGGAAACTCTGCCAAAATTTTGGTAGAATCCTTAGCTAATATAATTGGGAATTTGGCATGGAGTTGTCTTGGTGCCCAATCGGCACTAGTCACGACCCCTGGGTTGGGTCGTGACAATGAAGCCTCAATACTACTGTCTAAGAAGGTAGCATGATAGGCCATGGCTACCACAGTCCAAATAAAGAACTCAAAAGAAATAAAGCAAGTAAATATGTCCTCTGAAGGCAGGTAAGGACTCACCAAGTTTGAAATCAAGGAACTCTGAATCTCAACTATTCGCTTGCTGAACTCCTCTATCTACTAAATCTTCATCATAAAATTATGCAGTGCCAAAAAGGCGTTAGTATGTGGAATGTACTATATGTAAAATGGGCTAAAGTGAACAATATAGGCAAGATAATGTAGTAAGACATTAGATCATCCATCGCTCAATCTCAACTCAGAATAAGGATCATGACTCCATCACATCATCATCAATTAGGGCTCATACTATCACATCAACCTTCGGGTACTATCAATATGAAACCTATCTGGGAGTTTATCTAACCAACAACCACCACCTATGAGCCGATGATGGTACAACGAAGATATGTCATTGCCACATCCACCCAGTACCTTGCCGAGGTAATGGATAAGTTTTCAGGGGATCCCAAAAGTCTATCAAGTCCTCTGCAGGACAAAGGAAGCATTTGCTTTCACGGTCCAATCCTCTCCTACACTGAACACATAGTTAATGAGTGCGAGAGGGACTTACTCTTACCCATTTCGGTGCTAATACTCCATCCAGGACACGACATACTCATAAGTCTATCAACATCATGATGGTTGTACAACCAACCTCCCACAAGTAAGGACCTCCACTCATCCGATCATCTATAGACTCAACGGATTAAGAACATTATTAAACTTCCAAGTTCTATCTCTAAAAGACCTCTAAGGATCTCCCTCTAAATCAGTTTCAACAATATTATCCTCAACACTCACTTAATTCAGGACCCGAACCACAACAATCATGCATGAATATATAACCTAGGCTCTACACGTCAACCCCTAGATTCATTTATGCAATCTTTAGCAAGTATACGTATAAAGTCTATGCAATAGTTCAGATAATTAGTTAAGCAAGTAAGTCAAGTTGTGATGATCATCAATTTAAGAAAAATATATGTAGATTAGCAATAGTCTTAAGAAATCATGCAAGAAATTGACAAATCAGTCTTATCAACTTCATCTATCAATCTACTACATTCAACGGGGAACATAGAGAACAATCTCATTTTTCGGTAGCTTTTACATACCTGGGATGAAGATTGTACTGATCTTCATCAAGAATTATATTCGAACTCTCAATCCTCAGAGCTTTCCTATCTCCCCTCTCAAAGTTTTCTTGCATAAAAGCTTATGAAAAATGGGTTTTAAGAACCCTTAACCGATATAAAATGACTTTAAAAATACGTTTTAAGAATTAAGATAGGGTGAGGAATGGCCAAAAGGCCCTTCCCAAATTAAAATAATTTTTTTAAAAACTTGTACACTGGTCCGCGACGTTCCAGGGCGTGAACCAATATATTTTCGTGAATTTTTAGAATTTCAATTTCCTGTCAAAAAATTAAAGAAAATAACAAGTGTTACTCCATGCCCCCTCCGCGTCACGCCAAGGGCGCGGATCAACACTATTTTTGCGTTAATTGGGAAAAATTATTTTTTAACCCAATTGCTCTAAAATCGGGTCGAGACCATTTTTCCACCTGATTTTCTGCGCTGATCATAAATTCGATCTTAGATTTCCCATCGTAGCTTTGAAAGATGCATTATGCACACGATTATGTTCTAGGGGTGATTCGGTAATTTTATGGGGTGTTACATTATCTCCTCTTTGGGATCATTCATCCTTGAATGATGAATAAAAGCAGAATAAAGCATAAGTAGACTCAGAACTCATCTCACCCCTCACTCGAGAACTCTCGAACTCTCAACTATCTATCACCTTCTACATCTCTATCTTAGACACAAGAATAGAATTAATGCATCAACTCAAGAAAGAAACTTCAATAGCGTTAAGGATAGAGACATTACCATTAACATCATCATCATTTGGCATGAATAGGTGAGACTATTTGAGTTTTATAGCTTTCTCAGCTTCCCATGTAGCTTCCTCAACGAATTGATTCCTCCATAGAACTTTGATGGAGGCTATCACTTTGTTCCTCAGCTTACGAACTTGTAGATCAATAATTTGGACCAGAATTTCTTTGTAGGATAGGCTATCCTTCACTCTTGTACTCTCAATAGGAATTTCCAAAGCAAGATCCCCCAAACAGTTCTTCAACATCGAAACGTGGAACACCGAATGAACTTCATCTAGCTCGGAAGACAGGTCTAGCTCATAAGTGACCTTCGCAATCCTTCTTATAATCTGGTATGGTCTAATATAATATGGACTCAATTTCCCATTATTACCAACCCTCGTGACACCCTTCATGGGTGACACCTTTAAGTACACCCAATCATCCACCTCAAACTCCAAGTCCCTTCTCCTTACATCCGTATAAGTCTTTTGGCGACTTTGTGCTGTCCTTAATCTTCCTCTAATGACTTTCACCTTCTCGATGGACTGGTGGACAAGATTGGGTCCAATTAATTTAGCTTCACCTACCTCACACCAGCCAATCAACATCTCTTCTCATACAAAGCTTCATAATGTGCCATTTGAATACTGACATGGTAACTATTATTGGGCGTGAATTCAATCAATGGCAGATGATCATCCCAACTCCCCTTAGAGTCGATAAGGCATGCTCTCAACATATACTCCAAAGTTTAAATAGTGCGCTCTACCTCTCCTTCTGTCTCAGGTGAAAAGCTGTGCTCAAATTTACTTTCGTACCAAATCTCTTCTGAAAAGATCTCCAAAATTGAGAGGTGAATTGAGATCCTCTGTTCGAGATGATGGACAAGAAAACCCTATGCAATCTCACAATCTCACGAATGTATAGTTAGGCATACTTCTCAGCCATATTAGTTGTCTTGACTACGAAGAGGTGGGATGATTTTATCGTTCAATCCACAATCACCCATATCGAATCATGTTGTTTTGGAGATCTTGGTATGCTGGTAATGAAATCTATATTGATCATCTCCCACTTTCACTATGGAATTTCAAAGTTCTAGGCCAATCTACATGGTCGCTGATGTTCAACCTTTACCTATTGACAATTGGGGCACTAAGAGACAAATTCTGCAATGTACCTCTTCATTCCATTCCACCAATAGTCTTCTCTCAAGTCATGGTACGTCTTGGTGGAACCAGTATGGATAGAATATCTGAATCTATGAGCTTTAGCCATGATTTTTTCTCATAAGCCATCAACATCGGGCATTCATAATCTACCCTGGTCTCTCAGCACCCCATCTCCCCCTTTGGAAAAAACCAACTCCCCTTTTGGATAGAATATCTGGAGCTATGAGCTTCGACATGATTCTTTCTCGTAAGACATCAACATCAAGCACACATAATCTATCCTGGTATCTCAACACCCCATCTCCCCCTTTGGATAAAACCATCACCTTCTACTTAAGGACCACTTCTTTCAATTAGAGCAAAACAGGGTCTTGGTCTTGCTTTTCCTTCACTTTTGACACTAAGGATGAAGCAGATCTATTCTGAAAGTTGACCCCGCCTTTATTGTTCTTCTCAAGTGGTACTCCCATTTGGCACTATAACACCTTGTAAAAGTTACCAAAATTCTCCTAAAATATATCGTGCGCATAACTCATCTTTCAAAATGCCGATGGGAAATCCGAGATAGAATTTACAATCAACGCAAAAAATTGAATGGAAAAATGGACTTGACCAAATTTTAGAGCAATCGGGTTGAAAAACATTTTTGCTAATTAATCTTTGGATAGTGTTGATGCGTGCCCCATGCGCGAATGTAGTGTTTTCAACATGTTTTCAGAAAATTCACTAAAATAACACATGTTTGCACCTCTAGTATGATGCGGATATAGTGTTACGAGATGAAATTTTATTTTATTTTATTTTGGGAAGGGGATTTTGGTCCTTCCCAACCTATTCCTAAAATCGAAGATGTGTTTTAAAGACTTTTTTATTACGATTAAGGGTTAAAAATCCATTATTTTCTAAGTTTCTATGGGAGTTTTGAGAGAGGAGAAGAAGAGAAAGCTTAAGGGTTTCCAGAGAGGTTTCAATTCCTTGAAGAAAACTTGGTAATTCATTAGTCCAGGTATGTAATGGCTACCCAAAACATGAAATCATTCTTCCATGTGCCCCAATGCATAAATTAGATTGGTAGTTGATAGATCATAGGTTATGGGTTGAGATTTTTAAAGAATTTCTTAATATTTATTTTTAATTCTTATATATTATCTTAAATTGATGATCATCACATTTTAAATTACTGTTACATGTATTATTGACTGACTATATGTTCATTCTATACAATTTTCTTATTAAAGACAACAATGATGAACTTACGGTGATATTTAGAGCCTTGACTGTTTATGGATGTGTTGATTGTTGTGGTTTGAGTCTTGAGATGAGTACTGTGATAGCTAAAGTAGATGAAGCTAGTATTCTTGAGGTTAATGAGAATGAGATAGAGTTGAATGTAAGGATTTAAATTCTTGAATTGATTGAACAATAGCTAAGAGGACTCTGCCTGAGAGGGGGGTTGGCTATATCACAATCTGAGCTTGATAGACTTATGAGCTTATTGAGTTTTCTGGGAGGTTTATTAGCACCGAAATAGGTAAGAGTGAGTCTCACACATATTCATTAACTATGTGGCCAACGTAGGAGAGGATTAGACTATGAGAGCGGATGTTTCCTTTTGTCTTGCAAAGGACTTAATAGACTTCTTTGGGATCCCCGACAGACTCATCCCTTATCCCGACAAGGTACTGGATGGATGTGGCAACGATATCTCTTCGTTGTATCACTACTAGCTCATAGGTGGTAATTGTATATTATAAAGACTCCTAGATAGGTTTCCTTGTTGATAGTACTCTAACGTTGATGTGACTGTATGATGTCTTGATGGATAGTGAGGTGATAGAATTCTGTCCTTTACTCTAAATGAGGATGAGTGATTGATGAGTTGATGCTACACTTTCATATACTGTTTACTTTAACCCATTTTACATATAATACAGTCCACGTACTAATGCCTCTTTGGCACTGCATTGGCTTATAATGCAGATTCTATAAACAGAGGACTTCAGCAGCCCAATCATTAAGGTTCACGGATTTCGACAGAGACTTGGTGAGTCCTCTCTTGTTTTTGGGGGACATGTTATCTTCTCTTCATTTATTCTAGATTTATTTAATTAGACTATGGTAGCCATGGCCTGTTATGGTACCTTCTTAGAGGATAGTCATAGAGGCTTCATAGACATAAACAGTTGATAGTTAGTGTCAGAATTGACTATTTTCCCATTTCTCATTCCTATTGAATTACTTATTTCATATTCCTTATTTTAGTGAATGTGATAGCCCACTAATAGCTTATTATCTTCTTATATCTTTCGCTTATGTATTGATTGAGCGAATGCAATGAGACTAAGTGGTTCGTTTGGGGGCTAACAATAGTCTCCGAGTGCCAACTATGTCTAGCGTACCCTCACAGAGCGTGACAGAGACAATCTATGAACTTCCTTAACTAGTTCTCTCTCCTTTTCCTCCACATAGGAAATGCTACCTAGAGACTACCTGCTAAGAGCATCCACAACAGTGTTAGCCTTACCTGGGTGGTAGAGAATGCTCATGTTATAGTTCTTGATCAACTCCAACCATCTGCTCTGTCGCAGGTTTAGCTCCTTCTGAATGAATACATATTGTAAACTCTTGTAGTCAGTGAACATGTCCACATGCACTCTATACAAATAGTGATGCCAGATCTTAAGTTCGAACACCACCGCTGCCAATTCAAGATCATAGGTCGGATAATTCTTCTTACGTATCTTATTTATCTAGAAGCATACGTTATCACCTTCCCTCTTTGCATAAGCACATAACCTAGTCTAACTCTGGATGCATCATAGTATATCACAAAATCTCCCATTTCGTTAGGCAAAGTCAGAATTGGTGTTGTAGTCAGTCTAGTCTTCAACTCTTGGAAACTCTTCTCATATTCCTCGGACCACTGAAATTGGACCTTCTTCTTAGTTAGCTTGGTCAATGATGCAGACAAAGAAGAGAAGCCCTCAACGAATCTATGGTAGTAGCCTACTAGACCCAAGAAACTTCTTATTTCTGTTGGAGAGGTTGGTCTAGGACAGTTCTTAACCGCTTCAATCTTCTAGGTATCCACCCGAATACCATCCCCCAAAATAACATGGGCCTAGGAAGGCTACATACTTGAGCCAAAATTCACACTTTTAGAGCTTCGCATACAATTCATGGTCTTTGAGAGTTTTCAAAACCACTCTAAGATGATTAGCATGTTCCTCTTCATCCTTAGAATACACCATGATATCATCAATGAATATAAGCATAAACATATCAAGATACAGTCGGGAACCCTGTTCATCAAATCTATGAAGGTTATAGGTGCATTATTCAACCCAAAGGACATGACCAAGAACTGAAAAATGGACATACCGTGTCTTAAAGGCTATCTTTAGAATGTCACTTTCCCTTACCTTCAACTGATGGTAACCCGATCTGAGGTCTATCTTGGAGAAGCAAGTAGCACCTTGAAGTTGGTTAATAAATTATCTATCTTAGGGAGATGATACTTATTCTTTATTGTGACCTTGTTTAGTTGTCGATAGTCTATGCACATTCTGAGAGACCCATCTTTCTTATGCATGAACAGGACAGGAACACCCTAAGGAGAGACATTAGGCCTTATAAAACCTTTCTCTAACAAGTTTTTAAATTGTTCTTTCAATTCTTTCAATTCAGTGGGGGCCATTCTATAAAGTGGAATTAAAATGGATTGGGTCTCAGGAAGAACATCAATCCCAAAGTCAATCTCCCTGTCAGGTTGAACTCCAGGTAGGTCATCAGGAAACACTTCGGGGAACTTGTTCATAATTGGGACTGATATAAGAGTAGAAGATTCAACATCATCGGACTTAACTCGCTCAAGGTGGTAAATACAACCTTTGGAGATCAACTTTTTGGCTCTGAGATAAGAGATGAGCTTTCCCTTATGTGCAACAAAACTCCTATTCCACTCTAAAATAGGCTCATTAGGAAATTAGAACTTAACAATTAGGGTTCTATAGTTAACAGAGGCATAACAGGCTGAAGCCAATCCGTGCTAATATCATATCAAAGTCATCCATCTCCAATTCTACAAAGTCCGCCAAGGTATCTCTATGATAAATGGATACTATGCAATCTCTATAAATCCTCTCACCTAAGATAGACTCACCAATAGGAGTCGAAATTGTAAAAGGTTCAAGCAAACACTATGGGAGAATCCTGAACTTACTAGCCACAAAAGGGGTCACAAAAGACAAAGTGACACCTGGGTCAGGCAAAACATAACAATCAAAAGTAAAGACTCAAAGCATACCCATAATAATATTTGGTGCAGCCTCCTGATCCTATCAACTACCCAAAGCATAAAGATGGGTCATCCCACCTCCTGTACTTGTAGTTGTACCCCTCTATTAATTGCCAGTTGAAAGTGCTGCGGAGGACTATGCTCTGTTGCTCCCTTCACCTGTCTTCTCTTCGAATACTAAAAGTGGAAGTGACTAATCTATCTACATAAATAGCACACATCTTTACCCACATGACACTCACCCAGATGAAGCCTACCACACTTGTCACAAAGTGGCTTTCCTCTCGCACCTTGGGTCATACTGGCCTGAGATTGAGCATCCTGAGCCTTGAAATTCAGGTAACCATGAGACTTCTGATCATACCTGTTTGGCTGCACGGGCATACTCACTATAGAGGTGCATGATGAGATGATCTCTTTTGAAAGTAGGACTTGTCACCCTTATTCTATCTCTGTTAACTAGGCTCATGCCCGACTGATTTTGCTTTTCTATTCATCTGCCCCCTCTTTGTCTCTCCACTTATCCTCCTTTGTTTGTTGGGCATACAACATAATCCTAGAGACGTCCATCCTAGGGATCAACAAAGTGGCTTTGCACTCCTTGTGCACATGTTTGCCCAGGCTAGATACAAACTTCCTCATCCTGGCCCTCATGTCTTATACCATCTCCATAGCATACCTAGACAGCTTAATAAGCTTAAGACTATACTCCTTAACTATCATCCCTCCTTGTTTCAAGATCACGAACTCATCCACCTTCGACTCCATTAACTCTTTAAGAAAGAAATGGTCAAGAAAAATAGCTTCAAACTCCTTCCACTCTGCAGGCTAAACATTTTCACCTCTACTATCTTCCCATTGGTTGTACCAGACATTAGCAACATCCTTCAGCTGATAGGATGCAAGCTCAACTCCCTCGATCTCATTAGTATGTAGAGCTTTTAGGACCTCATATTTTTCATTAATAAAATTTTATAGGTTCTCCTCAACCCTCTACCCCAAATACACTATCCGAGTTCATTCACAAGAAATCTCTAAGTCGAGTTGCAGTTGAGGACTCCTGTGAGCTAGAGCTAGGAGCTTGAGGACCCTATACTATTACCTTGGGAGGCCACCAACTAAGTTAGCATAGTGATGCTCCCCTAAACTCTGCCTCTGTGCTAGGAGCTGGCTGGGGCTATGTAAGGGGTGCCTATAGGACCTCAGTAGTCCTAGCAAGTCGTTCCCTTGTCCTCGTCTCCATCTTAACTGGGACCTCGGGTTGGGTGTTCTCAATAGCTGGGGCTGAAGCATCTCTTTGAGCAGTTGTTCTCTTTGGTGATATTTTTTGCGTTACGTATAACGTACAAATTAGAATGAGATTGTTCATAGCATGAAACTCTATCACACGAACTTAGATCATTGAAGAAGGGTAACACTTCCTAATGTTCTATAGCCTCCTTCTTATGAAGTGTGGTACACAAAATACCCATAAACAAGACTCTACTAGACACGACTTTATCGACTCCCTAGGACACTCAAACTTTATGCTTTGATACCAAGTTTGTCAGGCCCCGAGAGGGTAGCCTAGGCGTAACTGGCGCTCAGAAACTATTGCTAGCCCTCAAGCGAACCACATAGTCCCATCACACTCATTCAATTAGTAAATCAACAAAAGATACTCGAGAAATTATAGAATCTAGCAGTGTGCTACATGACTTATCAACTTTATCTATCATAAGAAATAAGATCAACAAAATAATTCTGTCTGGAAAGGGAAAAAGGGGAAAAAGAAACCCCAACATCAGCCATCATAAGTCTATGTCTATGAAGCCTCTAAAACTACTATCTAGAAAGGTAGGGGAAGACTTACCAAGTCTGAAATACTCTGACGAACTCAAAAGAAATAAACGTAAAGATATACTCCTAAGGTAGAGGAGGACTCACCAAGTTTGAAATCAAGGAACTCTGAACCTCAATGACTGGCCTACTAAGTTCCGCTATCTACTGAATCTGCAACATAAAATGATGCAGTGTCAAAGGGGCATTTGTACGTGGAATATACTGTATATAAAATAGGCTAAATTAAAAAATATAGGCAAGATAATATAGTAAGATATCAGCTTATCCATAACTCAATCTCAAACTCAGAATAGGAAACAGGACTCCGTCACATCACTATATTTGTATTTTTCATTTATGTATATTCGAGGGTATGACGGGGCCCTGTCTTGCCTTGTGGTTTAGTTGCTATACATAGAGGTCTGTGGATACATGTGGGTGTGGGAAATTACGTTGGTATCTCCATTCCCTGCAACAAAACTCTAGGCTTCTGATGTTCTATCTTCACCTGCTGATAGTTCGGGCATTGGACAACAAACTCTACTATCTCACACTTCATACCTCAGGTGCTTGTATTGGTGGGATGGCATGAAGCGTGAGATAGCAGAGTTTGTTGTCCAATGCCCGAACTATCAGCAGGTGAAGATAGGACATCAGAAGCCTGGAGGGTTGTTGCAGGAAATGGAGTAGGGCTTATACTATCATATCAACCTCAGAGTAATATCAATATGAAATCTATCTGAGAGTTTCTCTAACCGACAATCATTATGTATAAGCCGATGATGGTACAACAAAGAGATGTCGTTGCCATATCTGCTCAATACCTTGCCGGGTTAAAGGACGAGTTTAATAGGTGATTCTATAAGTTTATCAAGTCCTCTATGGGACAAAGGGAACATCTTCTTTCACGGTCCAATCCTCTCCTATATTGGCCACGTAGTTAATGAGAGCAAGTGGGACTCAATTTTACATATTTCGGTGCTAATACTCCTCCTAGGACTCGATATGCTCATAAGTCTATCAATATCAGGATGGTTATACAACCAACCTCCCTTAGACAAGGACCTCGACTCATCTGATCATCTATCGACTCAAGAGATTAAGAACATTCTTTAAGTTCCAAGTTCTATCTATAAAAGACCTCTAAGGATATCCCTCTCATTCTGTTTCAGCAACATTATCCTCATCACATACTCAATTCAAGACCCAGACCATAGCAATCATGCATGCGTACATAAACTAGGCTTTACACTTCAACCCCTAGTTTCATTCATGCACTCTTTAGCAATTATACTTATATAGTCTATGCAATAGTTCAGATAATCAATTAAGCAAGTAAATCAAATTGTGATGATAATCAATTTAAGAAAATATATGTAGATTAACAGTATTTTTAAGAAATCATACAAAAAATTGACAAATCAGACTCATTAACTTCATCTATCAACCTACTACGTTCAACGGGGTACATGGGAGAACAATCCCATTTTTGGATAGTCTTTACATACCTAGGATGAAGATTGTACTAATCTTCAATAAGAATTGGACTCGAACTCTCAATTCTCAAAGCTTTCCTATCTCCCCTCTCAAAGTTTTCTTGCATAAAAGCTTAACAAGAATGGATTTTAAAAACCCTTAATTGATACAAAATGACTTTAAAAATAAGTTTTAAGAATTAGGATAGGTGGGGAATGGACAAAAGGCCCTTCCCGAATTAAAAGATTTGTTTTTTAGAATTTGTACACTGGTCTGCGACGCGCCAGTGGCACCAACCAATACATTTTCGTGAAATTTTGGAATTTCAAGTTTCTATCGAAAAACTAAATAAAGAACAAGTGTTACTCCGCTCCCCCTCTGTATCATGCTAGGGGCACAGATCAAAACTATTTTTGCGTTAATTAGCAAAAATTATTTTTCGACTTGATTGCTCTAAAATCGGGTTGAGACTATTTTTCTACTCAATTTTCTTCACCTGATCGCCAATTCGGTCTTAGATTTCCCATCTGAGCTTTGGAAGACGTGTTATGTGGAAGATTACGTTCTAGGGGCTATTCGATAATTTTTGGGGTGTTTCATTGGTGCTCCCTTTTATTCCATATTAATTAAATTTATGAAGCCATGCACACATGTTAAGAAAAACATTCAAGGATATGATTTAAATCATATATTCTACTATTACTTTTTGTGAAATCATAAATATAACTTTACCAAAAGTTTATATTATCGCTTCAGATCTTGAGGTAATATACAATATTATTTTTACCATATATATACACGGTAATATGCAATGTCGCAAAAGTCTAATTATACACGTGTTTTTCACTCTTATAGACAAAATTGCCATGATTTTGATTCATAAATATTTGCCATATGAAATATTTGTATCACACCCCCGGAGGGTACCCTAGGCGTAACTGGCACTCAGAGACTATTGCTAGCCCTCGAGCGAACCACCTAGTCTCATCACATTCATTCAATCATGCATTAGTGTAAGACCTCAGACTTAGAAATCAAATAACAATAAGTTATTCTATCTCATCACATCTAAGTCAAGAATAAAAGCCATAGGCCACAAGACGAGTCACTAACGTCTATCGCATAGAATAGAATTAAAGGAACTCAGTTTAGAAAAGGGAAAGGACCCCAACATCAAAACATCATCTTTATGTCTATGTCTATGAAGCCTCTATCTTTATAAGTCTAAGAAGGTACCATGACAGGACATGGCTACCACAAACTCAGAATAACTCTAAACGTAAGAAAATAAAATAAAAGGCATCCTTTGAATGCATGGGAAGACTCACCAAGTCTCTGGAGCTAGAAGTCTCTGAACCTTAATGAATCGTCTGCTGAAGTCCTAAACCTGCATTATGAAATGATGCAGCACCAAATAATATCAGTATGTAGAATATACGGTATGTAAATGGGCTAAAAGTAAACAGTATAGATAGAATAATATGGAATAACAATAACTCATCAGACACTTACCTCATCTTAGAATAAGAATTAGAGACCTTCATATCAACATAAATCAAGACTCGTACCATCACATCGACATTAGAGTACTATCAGGGTGGAACCTATCTGGGAGTTTTTGTAATTAACAGCTATCGTCTATGAGACGATGATGATATAATGAAGCAATGTCGTTGCCACATTCGTCTAGTACCTTGTCAGGTTACAGTATGTGTCACGCCCTGAGTCTACCCCCTAGACGTGACTGGCACTTGAGAACCATCGCTGGTCCCCAAGCGAACCCTTGGCCTGGCTGACTTATTCAACTGGAAACTTTACATGCATGTAGAAGTTTTACAAGATGAACCTTTTAAAATATTTAATAAAAGCTTAGGGAATCTCAAATCAAGATTTATACAATGTCTGAAAATATCTTTTCATATAATTTGTAATAATACTTAAAATGTCTGAATGGAAAGACTAGACCGACTCACTAACTTTATCCATAAAGCCTCTACTATACTGAGATAGGTGTTGCAACAAAACCCATAACTACCTGACTGTAAAATAAAATACATAAACTAAATTGACTAGAGTCGTCTAAAAACAAAGAGGTCTCACCAATTGCCTCTGGAAAACTGACGTACTAAATATTTGCTATCATGTGGATACCTGATTCTGCATCATAAAATGATGCAAAGCCAAAAGCATCAGTAGTGGAATGTACTGTATGTAAAATATCCAAAACGAAAACATAAGATAAGATAATATACTCAAGGTAACGAAAATATGTCTCAAAGTAAGATTGCATAAGTAGTAATGCAGTACATGCTGAAAATAGAATATATAATGAAAGTCTATATGTTGAAACTAACTTACTTTAACTTGGAAAGTTTTTCTAACTGACAACCACCACTATGAGCTTCATAATGATACAACATCTTGCCCATGCTACCAGATCCATCCCATACTTTTTCGAGGTAACGAACGAAAAAAAAGGAGTGGATCCATCCCAAAAATGGGCCATCTTAGTCCCAAGTGAGAAGTTGTAACTTAGTATAATCCTATTCTATGCTAGTTATGTAGTTTATGAGTTCAAGTTATTATTATTACTCTCACTCATATTGGTGCTCAATACTACTCCTGAAATAACATGTGTAATGCTCATATCTGAAAACATGTCCCACTCTAGGGGTAAACTAAAAATATACTGCTTGGAGCCTTGCCTCAACATATTTTCTATACACTGGTTTTTCTTTCTCAAAACTAATAATGCCTTCTCAAACTCTGAAACTTACGGATGATGAATGATAATGAAAAAATACCTTAACTATCTAAACTGCTCTTTTAAATCTGAAATGTTATGCTCTAAAAATAGTGTAGTAAATAGAGTACTTGTATAACTCATGCTAATATGTTTCTTTAATCAACTCATACCTTGAACTGAACAACCTTTCATGAATTTCATAGAGTCATAATTATATAAACATAATGTCTTACCATGCAAAAATTATCTTCGCAATAGAGTAGTAGTAAAGCAAAATACAGAAAATAATTCTTGATTCTAGTTAGGGTTCTTGTAACTGGAGTTGTACTTTAAGAATTTAAAAGGATGTACTCAACACTGAAGTTCTTAGCATGATAATGATAAAACAACAAGGATTTCATAATAAAGTTTTGTATTTTCTCCATAAAATCATAGTAATGAAATTGACTTGACTCATGACTAGAATTCTTGATAGTAAATATAGATTAGGCACAAAAATAAGATTTTAGATAGCCTTACGTACCTATATGGAGATATACAATCGAATTCGCAAGGGATTGACCTCAACCTCTGAAACCCTAGCTTCTCTTCTCTTCTTCTCTCAAGAAACCACTCAATTTTAGCATAAGAAAGTTTATAATAGGTTTAACAACCCTTTTTAGACCTAAAACGACTTGTATTGATTGTGGATGAAGTCTAGGAGGGGTAGGAATTAACCAAAATGCCCCTCACAAAATAAAAGAAAAGTTTTTGATCCAAAAACTCAGTCCGTGTCGTGCATAGGACGTACACATGTATAATTTTTGACTGAAAACTTAAAATGTGTTAAAAACTACTTTCATATGAAAATACACATAAAACATGTTTGTATTTTATATGTAAAGTTTTGTAAATCACTTTTCGATTAATTTTTCAATCTTGTAGAAAAAATTTGGAAAAAATATAAGTGTGGTCCGCGTCCTAGGCACTTACACCAACACTATTTTCGGATTTAATTACAAAATAATATTTTTTGACCCATCACTCTAAAATTTGGTCGAGCCTATTTCCTCACTCAGTTTTTCGTACTGATCACAAATCTGATATCAAATTTTTCGTTGGAGCTTAGGAAGATGCGTTATGCACACAATTCCATTCTAGGGATATTTTGATAATTTTACGGGTGTTATAATAATTTTCCTTAGGGTCATTCATCCTCGAAAGATGAGCATGCTATGGTTTACTCATGTCACGAACTCTACTCAAGAATTTAGACAAGCAACACTACATAATTGTAGTAATTATCAACCTCAAGGATAAAGGTGAGAATCTACCTCCAACATCATCATAAAAAGGGATGGATAGAATACAATAACCCCAACACTCAATACTCAAATAGTCAACTCAATGATAAATATCAACTTAATGTAGGAAATCAACCAGCTAATGGACGTCATATCTATATTGAGAAAAAGGTTACCATCTCTAACACTTCCATCAAAATTTTTGAAAACTCTAAAATAAGTCTATTGACCTAATATAATGATAGAACTATCATGTACTAAAAGAACCAACTGTTAGCCTTCAGCGCAGCCACTCTCCCTAATTATGCTTTTCTTCTTGAGTTATACCCCTCATTAACTGAAGCTTATAGCTCTCATCAACACCTAAGTCTATGCATACTTTTATCATGTTCAAGCCTACCTCAAAGTCACAAAGTGCTACCCATAAGGTGGTCATACGTATACCAATCTAATTCATAAGGATTATGTTCTGCACTTCCATAGAGACTTTCTTATAGAGAATACTATTCCCAAACATCTCCTTGGAATTCATTTCCAAAAGTCATCGATAGAATACAACTATCCCTCACTTAATGGCGATCACAAATTTAAGCTTATCACTCAAATCACTTTATAGATTCTTAGAGGTCAACATTACTTAGAAATTTTTAAACTTATGATAGCACCTCTACACCTACAATCTTATTAGCTCCTATTAGGAAGCATACCAATCTACTCTTACTAGTTTCTTATAAACAATAAAATCCCATTTTATTTGCCCCTGTCTGTAACCTTAAATGGGATAAGCATACTATAACTGTCAGCATAAGTGACACCCATCCTCTTTCATTTGTTGCTGCTCATCTACTATCATGAACATCACTATCAATACCGAAAGTAGGAATTATTAAAAGGGATTAAAGTGTAATATGGTAAGCACGATTCATTCAAGAAATCTGATATGAGAACATTCATAACGTAATATGATGCCACTAGTGTTTTAGGGCTTATCATGAGTTTATGGAACTGTGTATGCTGTGAAGCTTAAGTCTTATCTTGTGTAACATAAGGATGAAAATTATTAGTTCATGAGATAAGATTTGAATTGTTGAATGAAGTTATCACCTCTCACTTTAAGAGTTGAACATGAACACGTATCAATATAAAGTGCATGAGTTCGAATCATCGGTATGGTGCCCTTGCATAAGATAGGAATAAAGTATTATCACAATGAAGTAGAAGGAATATATTATGAAACAGAAAAAGCATCAACGTCTTATTTTGATCAACTCTACCCTATCAAAAGCTCAAGATCTACTTTAATTTATTTCCTAAACATCTCCCCCTTAGCTCAAAGGTCACCTCTCTAAGTCTGTGAACTGATTTTCTTCACTAAACTATAAGTACAACCCTCCAGACAATTGGAGCACCACTATGTACAAAATGCTTATATTCTCCTATTATTTATTACTCAAAGATGTGAAACTGCTGCTAAAAATGTCTTCTGAGATACCTACTTCTAACTTTCTTCTATATATCTCTATAAGCATCTTCCATTTCTTGCTACTCTTATTGATATAATAGTCGCTTTCTATGACTTATGATCTAATATCTTCCCTTTTGGTCCACTAACACTCATCTTCTATGTTCACTTAGATTTGACAGGAGAAAATTTGGACAATAATAGAAGACTCCTCATTATCGATAGCTATCCCCCCTTTGACCCAACTCTTAAGGGTGGTAGAGAATGCCTACATTAGCCTACTCCACATTAACATCTCAATGTACTATCTAGGTACCATTGTAACTCATACACTTAAAATCTTTCACTGTTATAGACTACCTTTTATATACATTTTAGCCCTGTTTTCTCACATAATGACTTAGCCTCAATTCACTATTTTTCTCTAAGTGTCACATTTGCCATACTCGTAACCATACACTTCTTTGAAGCCAATATCTTAATTTCTTGCATATGCTATGTCAAGCCTACTAGACCAAATCTCCAAATAATAGTGTAACTCTCATCCTGCTACCCCCTCTTTACTCACTTAAAGTTCAAGATTAAGGTTTAATACTAAACATGTACATCCACACTTCTTATATATACTACACTATACTATACTATACTATACTAACTTTAAACTACTAGATAAAGTCAAGAAATGTTCGATCACTAAATCTCGTGATAAGAAATAAATCTTTCCATCTAGTATAGTTGATCATCACACTCTCCTTTATAAGTTAAGATAATGTCCACTCATCCATTATACCTCCTTACATAGCTAAGCTCATAACTCTATAAATCTCATATGACTCTTTTTTCAAAATCATGAGCCTAGTTTATATCTACTACTTTATGCCCTCTGTTCTTATATTTAGCATATATACTTATCATTACTAACACAATGCTACTTCCATATCAACTCCTTTCATATTCGAGTATGCACCATCTTATACAAACTCACTCTTCCTCTACCTTATCATAGAAGCTAGACAATACTTACTACTCCTTAACCAAAAATTATAAGGAAATGGACTTATCACCACATGACTCTTAGCTACTAACTTCAAGAAGTTACTATTCCCATTCTTCGTGATTTCTACATCTTTCTAGCTTTAGGATCATTCTACCACATATGGTTTACAAAGACCTTTAATCACCTTCTTTCAAGGAGAGGGGATACTACTAAGTATTTAGAGGCATAACTTAACTTTCCTCTCAAGAATGACATTTGAAGAACGAGTTAGGAACAAAGTCAGGAAATACATCTTGTCTTGCTCAAGCTCAATTGCACGATTCATATGAATAAGAGTGCATTATTTTGGATCAATAAACTTAAGCACACTATGTGGCTCCTCTCAAGCCTAGGGTAGTCTTTTTGCTTTATGAATATTTTATCTGAAGGTAACTCGACAATAAGTATCTAGAATTTTTTGTTCTAACCACCTTAATTATGAGAGGTAGTCAAACGAATCTGGCAACCACATGAATATAGACAGGTTTCTTAGAAAGTAACTCTATTGCATGATCTAGAGTGTGAAAGAAGGCAAACTTTTCTTAGATGTCAATAGTCTCTCATTTATTGAAATAGGGCCCTCACAACCATAAATAAGATCCTATCGACACGACTTCATAGACACCCTAGGACACTTGAACTCTATGCTCTGATACGAAGTTTCTCAAACCCTGAGTCTACACCCTAGATATGACTGGCACTCGACGTTAGTCCCCAAGCGAACCCTTGGCCTGGCTGACGTACTCAACTAGAAACTTTACATGCATGCAGAAGCTTTACAAGATGAACCTTTTAAAATATTTAATAAAAACTCAGAGAATCTAAAATCAAGCTTTATACAAAGTTTAAAAATAACTTTTCATACAATTTTTAATAATACTTAAAATGTCTAAATGGAAAGACTGGACTGACTCACTAACTCTGTCCATGAAGCCTCTACTATACTAAGATAGGTGCGACAACAAGACCCATAACTACTAACTGTGAAATTAAATACATAAAATAAACTTACTAGAGTTATCTGAAAACAAAGAGGTCTCACCAATTGCCTCTGGAAAGCTGACGTACTAAATATTTGCTATCATGTGATACCTGATTCTGCATCATAAAATGATATAACACCAAAGGCATCAGTATGTGGAATATACGATATGTAAAATAGCCAAAATGGAAACATAGGATAAGATACTATAATCAAGGTAACGAAAACACTTCTTAATATAAGATAGCACAAGTAGTAATACAATGCATGCTGAAAATAGAACATATGTTGAAAGTTTGTATGCAGAAACTAGCTTATTTTAAGTTGGGGAGTTTCTCTAATCGATAACCACTACTATAAGCTTTGTGATGGTACAACATCTTGCTCATGCTGCCAGACCCATCCCATACTTTTCTGGGGTAAGGATTGAAAACTAAGAGAATGGATCCATCCCAAAACTGGGCTATCTCAGTGGCAAGTGAGGAGTTGCACCTTGGTACAATCCTATCCTATGCTGGCTATGTAGTTTATGAGTTTAAGTTATTATTATTACTCTCACTCATATCAGTGCTCAATAATACTCCCAAAATAACTTTTGTAATGCTCATATCTGAAAACATATCTCACTCTAGGGGTAAACTGAAAATATACTGCTTGGAGCCTTGGCTCAACATATTTTCTATAAATTGGTTTTTCTTTCTCATAACTAATAGTGTCTTCTCAAAATCTAAAACTTATGCATGATGAATAATAATGCAAAAATACTTTATATGTCTGAACTGCTCTTTTAAATTTGAAATGCTAATCTCAAAAGATAGTGTAGTAAATAGATTACTTGCATAACTCATGCTAATAAGTTTCTTTAATCAACTCATACCTTGAACTAAATAACCTTTCGTGAATTTCATAGAGTCATAATTATATGAACTAATGTCTTATCATGCAAAGCTTATCTTGGCAATATAGTAGTAAAACATAATATGAAAAATAGTTCTCGATTCTAGTTAGTGTTCTTGTAACTGTAGTAGTACTTCTAGAATTTAAAAGGATGTTCTCAACGCTAAAGTTAATAGTATGATAATAATAAAATGATACGGATTTCATAATAAAGTTCTGTATTTTCTCCATAAAATCATAGGAATGTAATTGACTTGACTCTTGACTAGAATTCTTGATAGTAAATATTGATTAGGCACGAAATACGATTTTAGGTAGCCTTACATACCTAGTAGGGAGATAAACAATCGAATTCGCAAGGGATTGACCTCACCCTCTGGAACCCTAGCTTCTCTTCTCTTCTTCTCTCAACAATCCCAACTTAATTTTAGCGTAAGAAAGTTTAGTATATGTTTAGAAACCCTTTTTTGACCTATGATGACTTATATTGGTCATGGATAAAGTCTAGGAGGGGTGAAGATTGACCAAAATGCCTCTCACAAAACAAAAGAAATGTTTTTGACCTGGAAAACATAGTCTGCATCGGGCCTAGGATGTGCATATATATATTTTTCACTAAAAACATAAAATGCATTGGAAAAACTTTTTCCTTAAATCGTTTTTCGATCGATTTTTCTGTCTAATAGAAAAAATATGAAAAAGCTTATTAGTATTGGTCCACGTCCAGGCACATCTCACCGTGGGCGTGCACCAACACTATTTTTGGATTTAATTACAAAAAGATATTTTTCAACCTGATTGCTCTAAAATTGAGTTGAGGCCATTCCCTCACTCAGTTTTTCATACTGATTGCAAATTCGGTGCTGGATATTTCATTGGAGCTTGGGAAGGTATATTATACACGTGATTCCATTCTAGGAGTATTTCAATAATTTCACAAGTGTTACATGACAAGTCTAATCTGTCAGTTGATCCATAAGTCTGTCAAGTCCTCTTTTAGGACCGAGGTAACATCCATTTGTCATGGTTCAATCCTCTCTTATGCTGGCCACATAGTTAATAAGTGTCAGTGAGACTTACTCTTACTCATTTCGGTGCTCAATACACCTCCTAGGACTCAACATGCTCATAAACCATCAAACAACAAGATTTCTTATCACTTAGTCTGTTTTGGACAACGAACATCACACATCTCATCTATCATCAACTCAATGGATTAGGGACGATCTTTCAAGATTAAATTTGACCTCTTTATGACTTTAAGGACATCACTCCCAACTAATCCCATCAACATCATCATCAATATATTCAACTTAGGACCAAGGACACAATCATCAAGCATATTTATATCACCAAGGCTCTAGACATCAACCCCTAATCTCATTATTGTAATCTTTAACAAAGTAATCATGTAGAGTTTCAGGCAATAATTCAAGAAAGCTATTTAAATAGTAAATTAAGTTTATGATGATCATCAATCTAGAAAGATACATATATTACAAGAAAATATTCAATGAAATACTCAAGAATTTCACATATAATACTCTTCACATTCAACTTATCATCTTTCTACTATCTATGGGGCACATGGGATTGTTCTCCCATGTTTTGGGTAGCCTTACATATCTGGGATGGAGAATCTCTCAGGCTTCTTCAAGAACTTGTCTCGCAATCTTGAAATACCCAAGCTTTCTTGTCCTCTCTCTCAAGAATTTTCACGTAAAACTAAGAAAAAGGGGGGTTTTGAAACCCTTAACCTGAATAAAAAGCCCTAAACACATTTTTGGGACTTAAGATAGGTTAGGGAATGACTAAAAGGTCCTTCTCGCAATAAAATTAAATTTTTCACTTTGTAACAACATGTCCGCATTGTTCCAGGGGAGTGGACATGTGTTTTTTGTGACATTTCGTGATTTCAAATTTACATCAAAAAAATGAAAAAAAATAAGCGAGTTTGTGCCTCGAGCGCATTGCGCCCTTGGGCCGCACTCTCACTGTCTCTGAATTAATTAGCAAAAATTAATTTTTGACTAAGTTGCTCTAAAATCAAGTCGAGACTATTCTATTGCTCAATTTTTTGAGTGGATCGCAAATCCAGTCTCGAAATTTTTATTGAAGCTTAGGAAAGACGCGTTATGTGCACGATTACTTCCTAGGGGCAATTCGGTACCTTCGCAGGGTGTTACATTATCTCCTCCTTAGGATCATTCATCCTCAAATGATGAGTAAAGTTGGAATAAAGGTACAAGTAAACTCAAGACTCATCTTAGTAATCACTCAAGAAATCTCGAACTCTCAATTATCTATCACCTTCTATACCTCTATATTAGACTAAAGAATAGAATCAACTCATCACTTTGAATGGAAACTTCAATCATGTTAAGGATAAAGACATTATCTTTGACATCATCATCATTTGGCATGAATATATGCATGTATTTTCTCTTCATAGCTTCCTTAACTTCCCATGTAGCTTCCTCCACAAATTGGTTCCTCCATAGAACTTTGACAGAGGCTATCTCCTTATTCCTCAGGTTACGAACTAGGCAGTCAAGGACTTGGACTGGAATCTCCTCATAGGACAAGTTATCTTTCACTCTCATGCTCTCAATAGGGATTACCAAGCTGGGATCTCCCAAGCACTTCTTCAACATCAAAACGTGGAATAACAAATGGATCCCATCTAACTAGAGTGACAATTCCAACTCATAGGCAACCTTTTCAATCCTCCTCACAATTTGATAGGATTTGATGTAGCATGGACTTAACTTTCCTTTCTTCCTAGACCTCATAATGCCCTTTATAGGTAATACTTTCAAGTACACCCAATCATCTACCTCAAATTCAAAGTCTTATCTTATCACATCAGTATAAGACTTTTAGCGGATTTGTGTGGTCTTCAACCTCTCTCTAATAAACTTTACCTTCTCCATAGACTGGTAAAACAATATTAGGTCCAATCAACTCAGTTTCACCAACTTTAAACTACCTAATAGGTGATCTACATCTCCTCCTATACAAAGCTTTATAAGGGTTTCATACCCAATCACTTCTGAAAAGATCTCTAAAATTGAGAGGTGAATTGAGCTCCTCCATCCGAGATGATAGACAAGGGAACTCCATGCAACCTCACAATCTCACAAATATATAATTGGGCATATTCGTCAGTTGTATTAGTTGTCTTGACTGCCAAGAAGTGGACTAATTTAGTCATCCTATCCATGATCACCCACTTTCGCTCTGGAATTTCAAAGTTCTGAGCTAATCCATTAGGGCCTTTGATGTTTAACCTTGACCTATTGATAATTTGGTCACTTAGAGACAAATTCAACAATGTTCTTCTCCATTCCATTCCACCAATAGACTTCTCTCAAGTCATGGTACATCTTAGTAGATCTAGGATGGATAAAATACCTGGAGCTATAAGCTTCGGCCATGATTGTCTCTCGAACACCATCAATATTAGGCACATACAATGCACCCTGGTATCTCAACACCCCATATCCCCCTTTGGAGAAAACCATCAATTTTTGCTTATGAACAGCTTCTTTCAATTGAAACAAGACAAGGTCTTGGTCTTGCTTTTCCTTCACCTCTGACACTAAGGATGAATCAGACCCATGCTGAACATTGACCTCACCTTTACTATTCTCCTTAATTTGTACTCCCAATTGGTCCAACCTGTACACTTCCTTAGCTAGATCTTTCTTCCTTTCCTCCACATAGGTAGTGCTACCCATAGACAACCTGCTAAGAGCATCAGCAACAATGTTAGCCTTACCTGGGTGATAGAGAATGCTCATGTCATAATCCTTGAGCAACTCCAGCTATCTCCTAAGCTGCAGTTTGAGCTATTTCTGATGGAAGACATATTGCAAGCTCTTATGGTCAATGAACACATCCACATGCACTCCATATAGGTAGTGGCGCCAGATCTTAAGCGCGAACACTACTACTGCTAATTTGAGATCATGATTCAAGTAGTTTTCTCATAGATCTTAAGTTGTCTAAAGCATAAGCTATCACCTTCCCTCTCTACATCAATACACAACCTAGTCCAATTCTAGACGCATCACAATATATCACAAAGACTTTTGTACCATCATACAAGGTCAAAACTGGCGTTGTAGTCAGCCTAGTCTTTAACTCTTGAAAACTCTTCTCATATTTGTCGAACCACTGAAACTTGACCTTTTTCTGAGTTAGCTTGGTCAATGGTGCAGATAAGGAAGAAAACCCCTCAATGAATCTAAGGTAGTAGCCTGTCAAGCCCAAAACACTTCATATATTGTTAGGAGAGGTCGGTCTGGGCCAGTTCTTAACCGCTTTAATCTTTAAGGCATACACTTGAATACCATGGCAAAAGACAACATGACCTAGGAAGGCCACAGACTTGAGCCAGAACTTACACTTTGAAAACTTTGCATACAATTAATGGTCTTTGAGAGTTTGCAAAACTTCTTAAAGATGATTAGCATGCTCGTCTTCATCCCTAGAATATACTAGGATATCATCAATAAATATAATCATGAACATGTACAGGTACGATCTTAATACTTTGTTTCTCAAGTTAATGAAAGCTACAGGTGCATTAGTCAACCCAAAGGATATGATTAAGAACTCAAAATGGTCATACCTTGTCCTAAAAGTTGTCTTAGGGATGTCACATTCCTTCACTTTCAACTAATGGTAACCCAATTTGAGGCCTATCTTGTAGAAACAAGAGGCATCCTGAAGTTGGTCAAACAAATTATCTATCCTGGAAAAAGGATGCTTATTCTTTATTATGACATTGTTCAGTTGCCAGTAGTCCATATACATTCTGAGAGATACAGCCTTCTTAGGAACGAATAGGACAGGAGCACCACAAAGAGAAACACAAAGTCTTATGAAACCTTTTTTTAGTAAGTCCTTCAATTGCTCTTTCAATTCAGCGGGGACCATCCTATAAGGTGGGATTGAGATAGGTTGCATATCGGGGAGAAAATCAATCCCAAAGTCAATCTCCCTATCAGGAGGGACTATATGCAAATCCTTGGGGAATACTTTAGGTAACTCATTCACAATCGGGACCGACTCTAGAGTAGAGGACTCAACATCATCAGACTTAACTTGCATGAGATGGTAGATACACCCTTTAGAGATTAGATCTCTGGATATAAGATAGGAGATAAACTTGCCCTTAGGTGCAACAGAACTTCTTTTCCACTCTAAGACAGGTTCATTAAGGAATTGAAATTTAACAATTCGGGTCCTACAATCAAAAGAGGCATAACAGGCATGAAGACAATCTATGCCAAGGATTACATCAAAGTCAATAATCTCCAATTCTACCAAGTCAACCAAGGTATCTCTATGATGAATAGATACCACACAATCCCTGTAAAACCTCTGAGCTAAAATAACCTCACCAGTAGGAGTAGAAATAGAAAAGGGTTCAAGCAAACACTCTGGGAGAATTCCCAATCTCCTAGCCACATAGATATTTACAAAATACAGAGTGGCATCTAAGTAAAGTAATGCATAACAATCAAAAGTAAATACTCGAAGCATACCTGTAACAACATCTAGTGTTGCTTCCTCATCTTGTCAATTACCCATGGCATAAAGACGGTTCGTCCGCCTCTTGTACCTATAGTAGTACCCCTTTGATGACTGCCAATTGGGGGTACTGCAGATGATTGTTCTCTATTGCTTCCTTCACGTCGTCTTCTCTTTGGGCAATCAAACGTAAAGTGACCAGTCTACCCAAATAAGTAATAAATATCTTTGCCCATGTGGTACTTACCCAAATGGAGTTTACCACACTCATCACAATGTGGCTTTCCCCTTGCCCCTTGGTTCACACTAGCTTGAGTTTGAGAATCTTAGCTCTGTAATTCTGGTGATGATAAAACTTCTGATCATACCAGTTCTGTTGGACAGATGCGCTCCTTGCAGAGGGTACAAAGTGAGAAGACCTCTTCTAAAAGTAGGACTTGTCACCCTTATTTTGTCTCCGCTGGCTAGGCTCATGCCCTGCTAATTTTGCTTTCCTACTTATTAACTCTTCTCTGTCTCTATTTTTAACTTCCTCAGTTTACTGAGCATATTCCATAATCTTGGAAATGTCCATACCTGGTATCCACAATGCTGCCTTGCATTCCTTCTTCACATGTCTGCCCAACCCAGACACAAACTTCCTCATCCTTGCCCTCATGTCTTGGACTATCTCCAGAGCATATCTGTACAGCATAATAAACTTGAGGTTGTACTCCTTAATGGTCATCTCCTCTTGTTTTAAATTCATGAACTCCTCAACCTATGTCTCTCTCAACTCTCGGGGAAAGAAGTAGTAAAGGAAAGCATCCTCAACTCATTTCACTCCGCAGGCTCAGCATCTTCACCTCTATTGTCCTCCCATTAGTTGTACTAAACATTTGCAACATCTTTCAGCTTGTAAGAGGCAAGCTCAAGTCCTTTTATCTCATTAGCATGCATGGGCCTAAAGACTTTACACATCTCATCAATGAAGTTTTGTGGGCTCTCCTCTATCTTTGACCCCATATAAACTGGTGGGTTCATCTGTAGGGAATCTCTGAGTCTGATTATAGCCGTGGACTCCTCTGAGCTGGAACTAGGAGCCTAAGGACCTCGACTGTTACCTTGGGAGTCCACTAGTTGAGTAAGCATGGTAATGTCTCCCCTAAACTCTACCTCTGAGGTGGGGGCTGGCTGTGGTTGTGTAGGGGGCACCTGTAGGACATCAGCAGTCCTGGTAGGTCAACCTCGTCTCCTCGTCCCTGTCTGAGTAGGGATCTTTGGTTGGGAATTCTCAACAGTTGGAGCTGAGGCATCTCTCTGAGCAGCAGTTCATTTTGGAGGCAAATTCTACAAACGTGTAACACACGAATTAAAATAAGATTCTCATAGAGTTAAACTCTACCGCACGAATTCAAATCATAGAAGAAGTATAACTCTTCCTAATGTCCTACAGCCCCCTGCATATGAAGTGTGGTGCACAATACACCCATAAACAAGACTCTACTAGACACGACTTCATAGACTCCCTAGGACACTTGAACTCTGTGCTCTGATAACAGGTTTGTCATACCCCGAGAGGGTACCCTGGGCATAACTGGCACTCATAGACTATTGTTAGCCCCCGAATGAACCACATGGCCTCATCACATTCATTCAATCATACATCAGCAGAAGACATTATAATTAGAAATCAAATAATAGTGGGCTATTCTATCTCATCATATCTACGTCACGAATAAAGGCCATAGGCCACAAGACTAGTCATTAACATTCATCGCATAAAATAGAATTAAAGGAACTCAGTTTAGAAAGAGGAAAGGACCCCAATATCAAAACGTAAGTCTAAGAAGGTACTATGAGAGGCCATGACTACCACAAACTCAGAATAACTTGAAACGTAAGAAAATGAAATAAAAGACATCCACCAAATGCATGGAAGGACTCACCAAGTCTTTAGAGCTAAAAGTTTCTGAACCTTAATAAATCATCTGCTGAAGTCCTCTATCTACTGAATCTATATCATTTCATGATGCAGTGCCAAATAGTGTTAGTACATGGAATATATGGTATGTAAGCGAGTTAAAAGTGAACATATAGACAGAATAATATGGAATAACAACAACAAATCAGACACTGACCTCATCTTAGAATAAGAATTAGACACATTTATATCAACATCAATCAAGACTCGTACTATCACATCAACATCAGATACTATCAAGGTGGAACCTATCTGGGAGTTTCTCTAACCGACAACCATTACCTATGAGTTAGTGATGATACAATGAAGTGATGTCGTTGTCACATCTATCCAGTACCTTGTAGGACAAATCTAGTCTGTTAGTGGATCAATAAATCTGTCAAGTCATCTTTTGGGACCGAGAAAACATCTATTTGTCATGGTCCAATCCTCTCTTATATTGGCCACATAGTTTATGAGTACGAGTATGACTCACTCTTACTCATTTTGGTGCTCAATTCTCCTCCTAGGACTCAACATGCTCATAAACCATCAAACAACAAGATTTCTTATCACTTAGTCTGTTTTGGACAACGAACATCACACAACTCATCTATCATCAACTCAATGGATTAGGGACGATCTTTCAAGATTAAATTCAACCTCTTTAAGACTTTAAGGACAACACTCTCAATCAGTCCCATCAACATCAGCATCAATACGTTTAACTTAGGAACCAAGACACAATCATTAAGCACATTTATTTCACTAAGGCTCGATACATCAACCCCTAATCTCATTATTGTAATCTTTAACAAAGTAATCATGTAGACTTTCTGGTAATAATTCAAGAAGGCTATTTAAATAGTAAATTAAGTTTATGATGATCATCAAACTAGAAAGACACATATATTACACGAAAATATACAATGAAATACTCAAGAATTTCACATATAATACTCTTCACATTCAACTTATCAACTTTCTACTAGTTTTGGGGCACATGGGAGAACAATCCCATGATTTGGGTAGCCTTACAAACCTGTGATAGAGAATCTCTCATTCTTCTTCAAAAACTTGTATTACAATCTTGAAAGCTCTAAGCTTTTCTTGTCCTCTCTCAAGAATTTTCACGCAGAACTTAGAAGAAAGGGGTTTTGAACATATTCACTTACACTACCATGAAACTTACTTGCATTGAAAGATGACTCAATTTGAATGATTCTAAATAATCGTATGTGTTTGAGTCAAGTTTTATTTATCTGCACTAATTGACTAAGTTGATGAGTAATTGAGACAAGTTGAGATGATGTAAGTCAATGAGGTTGAGTATTGAGTTGATTGACTGAGCATTGAGGATTGAGTTGATTGATGAGTTGAGCATGTTTTAGTCTTGGTAGGAGTATTGAGCACTGAGCTAGGAGTGAGTAATAACTACTTTAATTCACCTAATTACGTTGCCGGCATTATATAGTCATGTAACACATTTTGGCAACTCATGTCCCAAAAGTGTACCTTTAATATAAATCTATGATAGAGTTGATCATCCTTTACTATGACACATTTAAGACAGGCGTGGCAACGATGTCGCTTTCATTGTGCATCACCAAACTGAAGGTGATGAGATTGGATGTCAGTTAAGAGAAAATCTTAAGCAACGTTGATTAAGCATTTTAAAACTGAGTTTATATTCACTGAGTATATTTTAAAAGCATGATTAAATTTAAACTTGTATGTACTGAGTCGAGCATGACTTGTTGAGTCGAGATGAGTGAATTGAGCTTTACTTCCTTGAGCCATTTTACATACCAATATATTCAATGTATTAATGTCTATTTAGGCCTGTATCATTTTATAATGCAGATACAGGTGGTAGAGGACTTCAGCCCACACTTCGTTAAGGTCTAGATCAGTATATCTCCAGAGTTGGTGAGCCCTCCTTGCTTTTTAAAGGAGCCCTTTTTCTTCTTATTATCATTGAGTACTTTTTTTTCTTGATCTGGGGTGTCCATGGCCTGTTATGGTACCATCTAGATTGTTGAATAGAGGCTTTGTCGACATTTGAGTAGAGGATTCGATGAGTATTTTATATTCTAACTTATTTAATTAGAAAATTATAATATAGTAGAGTTATATTTTATTCAAATGACATCTCTTTATTTGAGTTCTTTGTTCCACTATTGACTTGATAATATGACGATGAGGACAGGTGATTCTCTTAGGGAATCAATAATGGTTTTTTGATTGTCGGCCATGCAAGGGGTACCCTTTCGGGGCGTGATAAACTTGGTGTCACAATACATAGTTCAAATGTCCTAACGAGTCGATGAAGTTGTGTATAGTAGAGTCTAGATTATGGGTGTGTTGTGTACCATATTTCATAAGTAGGAGGTTATAGGACATTAGGAACTGTTACCCTTTCTTATGATCTGAGTTTGCGCAATAGAGTTAAATTACCAAACCTTTCTATTAACTTGTAATCATGCATTTGCAGATCATGCCTCCAAAACATACTGTAACCTAAAGGAATACTTCAACTAGAAATGCTGACAACCCTACTCCAGAGCTACCACCTCAGAAAGAAACGAGGGGCCAAGGTCAATCGGCTAGAACCGCTGGAATTTTTGTGACACCTATCGCTCCTCCTACTCCTACAATTGAGGATGATTTTAGAGGAGCTATCACAATGCTCGCATAGTTGGTAGCTACCTAGAGCAGAAATTAGGACTCACAGATTTCTAATTCTAATTCTCAAGAGCCAATGACTATCGCTAGACTGAGAGACTTTTTGAGGATAAACCCAGCAGTTTTCACTGAGTCAAAGGTTGAGTAGGACCCTCAAAACTTCATTGAAGAGATGTGAAAGGTGCTAAAAACTATGCATGTGACCGAGATTGAGGGAGTTGAGCTTGCATCCTATCAGCTCAAGGATATGGCTAATATTTAGTATAACCAGTGTGAGAAGAGTCGAGGTTAAGATACTGAGAATGCTGCTTGGTATGGGTTCGAGAGTGCCTTCCTTGATCACTTCTTTTATCAGGAGTAGAGAGAGGCAAAGGTTGAATAGTTTGTGAATCTGAAACAAGAGGGGCTAACTATTAAAGAGTACAACTTGAAATTTATCCAGTTATCAAGATATGCCCTAGAGATAGTCCAGGATATGAGAGCGAGATAAGGAAATTCATATTTAGGTTAGGCAGACATGTGAAGAAGGAGTTCAAGGTGGCATTGTTTATCCCAGGTATGGATATTTCCAGAGTGATGGTTTATGCTTAACAGACTGAGAAGGATAGAGAAGAGCATCTGAGTAAGAAGGCCAAGTCAGTAGGTCTTGAGTCTAACCAAACCAAGCAAGGTAAAGGAGATTAGTCTTATTTCCATAAGAGGTCTTCTAGCTATGCACCATCTGCAGCCGGTGCACTAACCCCAGTGGACCATCTACCAAACTTTAGGGAACAGGGTACACAGTCTCAAGCTAGTATAACTCTTGGTTGTAAATAAAAGATATCTTGTGGGAAATATGGCAGGATGCATATGGAAAATATAGAGATAGAGGAAATGGTTGCTATAAGTGTGGCCATCCAGGCCATTTTCAAAAGGAGTGTCCGATGTAGGGCAATAAGGCCCAATCCTCTACCACAACACCACCACTAAGGGGTAACTAGAGAGATGTTGCACCAAGAGCAGGTGGTAGGATAAACCATCTATATGCGATAGGGAATCGATAGGACTAAGAGGTTGCACCAGATGTTGTGACGGGTATGCTTCAAGTTTTTACCTTTCCTTGCTATGTTTTACTTGATCCGAGTGCAACTTGTTTTATTGTGATGCCATATATGGCTGGTGGACTTGAAATCCTTCCTGAGTGTTTGCTTAAGCCATTTTCTATTTCTACTCCTGTTGATGAGTCCATTCGAGCCAACAGAATCTATAGAGATTATATGGTGTCCATATATCATAGTGATAGTCTTGCTGATTTTATTGAGTTAGAGAAGGTTGATTTTGATGTGATCCTTGGTATGGACTAGCTTCACGCCTTCTACGCCTCTATTGATTACAGATGTAGAACTGTCAAATTTTAGTTTTTGAATGAGACTATTATTAGGTGGAAAGGAGATTCGATTATTCCAAAGGGTAAGTTTATTTCTTACCTCATGGCCCAAAGACTAATCTCTAGGGATGTATCTACCACATCGTGCGAGTCAAGTCCAATGATGTTGATTCCTCTACTCCTAAGTCTGTGTTATCTTGAGCGAGTTTTCTGATGTATTTCCTGAGTATCTACTTGGAGTCTCTCCTAATAAGGAGATCAACTTTGGAATTGATGTTCTTTCTAACACTCAACCCATTTCCATTCCACCCTATAGAATGGCCCCTGCAGAGTTAAAAGAGTTGAAGGACCGATTGAGGGACTTGCTAGAAAATGGATTAATGATTTCGACTGTCTCTCCATGGGGTGTTTTAGTCTTGTTTATGTGAACGAAGGATGATTCCCTGAGGATGTGTATTTACTACCATCAGTTGAATAAGGTGACAGTCAAGAATAGGTATCCCTTTCCAAGGATTGATGACATGTTCAACCAATTTTAGGGTGCTACAATTTTCTCCAAGATAGACTTTAGCCCAGGCTATAACTAATTGAAAGTGAGAGAATGCGACATCCCAAAGGCGGTGTTTCAAACATGATACAGTCACTTTGAATTCTTGGTGATTTCGTTTGAGTTGACAAATGCACCTGCGGCCTTTATGGACCTGATGAACAGAGTATTCAGATAGTGTCTTGACATGTTATGATAGTGTTCATTGATGATATTCTAATATATTCCAGAGATGAAGAGCATACCAATCATCTCAAAATCACATTTCAGACACTCAGAGAAAATGGGCTATATCTGAAGTCTTCTAAGTGTGAGTTTTGGCTCAAATCCAGGGATTTCTTGGGTCATGTGGTTTCTAGAGATGGAATTCGAGTGGATACTTAAAAGATTAAGGCTATTAAGAATTGGCCAAGAGCAACCTCACTGACCGAGATAAGGTGTTTTCTGGGATTGGATGGCTATTACCGGAGTTTGTTGATGGGTTTTCTTCCCTATTCTCGTTGTTGACTAAATTGACTCAGAAGAAGGTTAAAGTTTAATGGTCTAAAAAGTGTGAGAGATATTTCCAAGAGCTGAAGATGAGATTAACTATTGCACCAGTATTGACCTTGCCTGATGGGATGGATGGATTTGTCATCTACTGTGATACTTCAAAAGTGGGATTAGGATGTGTGTTAATGCAGTGGGGGAAGGTTGTTGCCTATGCTTCTAGACAGCTTAAGGTACACGAAAAGAACTATCCCACTCATGACATGGAATGGGCAGCGGGGGTGTTTGCTCTCAAACTATGGGGGCACTATTTATATAGAGCACGTGTTTATATATTCACAGACCACAAGAGCATGCAATACGTCTTCACCCAGGAAGAGCTTAACTTGAGGCAAAGAAAATGACTTGAGTTGCTCAAAGATTTTGACATGAGCATTCTCTACTAACCAGGTAAAGCTAATGTGGTTGCTAATGCTCTTAGTAGGTTATCCATGAGGAGCACCACCCATGTGGAGGAAGAGAATAGGGAGATAGCCAAGAAGGTTCATAGACTGGCACAATCAGGAGTTCAATTAGATGACTCAAGTGGAGGGGAAGTTCTTGTTCATAATGGGCCTACATCATCTCTAGTAGTGGAGGTAAAGGAAAAACAAGATCAAGATCCAGTCTTATTGCAGTTAAAAGAGGATGTGCATAAGCAGAAAGTGATGGCTTTCACCAAAGGGGGAGGCACTGAGGTATTAAGGTAGATTATGTATTCTAGATGTTGATCATGTTTGAGAGATAATCATGGCTGAGGCCCAAAGTTCAAGATAATCCAACCATCCAAGGTCTACCAAGATGTACCATGAATTGAGGAAAGTATAATGGTGGAGTTAAATGAAGAAAGACATTGCTAAGTTTATTTCCAAGTGCCCGAATTGCCAATAAGTTGAAAGTGAGCACCAAAGGCCATGTGGAGTAGCTCAGAATTTTGAAATTCTAGAGTGGAAATGGAAAGTGCTTAACATAGACTTTGTCATAGGCTTACTAACATCTTGCAAATAACATGATTTAATTTGGGTGATAGTTGATTGGATGTCTAAATCAGCACCTTTTTTGGCAGTCACGATGATAGACACCATAGAGGATTATGCCCAACTATACATAAAGGAGATTGTTAGACTACATAGAGTCCCTTTGTTTATCATATCAGATAAAAGAACTCAGTTTACTACTCAATTTTGGAGATCTTCTTAGAAGGGCTTGGGTACGAGAGTGCACCTTAGCACTGTTTTTTACCCGCAAACTGAAAGGCAAGCGAATGATCTATTCAGACATTGGAGGATATGTTGATGGCTTATGATATTAACTTTAAAGGTAATTGGGATTACCACTTGCCTTTGATCAAGTTTTCTTGCAACAACAGCTTCCATTCGAGCATTCAGGTGGCCTCATATGAGGCATTTTATGGGAAGAGGTGTAGGTCTCCGATTGGGTGGTTTGAGGTAGGTAAAGCAAAGATAATTGGACTAGACTTGATTAACCAATCTATAGAGAAGGTGAAGATCCTTTGATATAGCTTGAGGACTGCATAGAGTCGACAGAAGTCCTACACAGATGTTAGAAGAAGAGACTTAGAGTTTGAAGTTAATGATTGGGTGTATTTGAAAGTGTTGCCCATGAAAGGAGTGATGAGGTTTCGAAAGAAAGGAATATTATGTCCATGGTAGATTGGACCTTATGAAATAATATAGACATTAGGCAATGTGTCATATAAGTTAGAGCTACCATCAGAGTTGGCGACCATCCACCTTATCTTCTATGTATCCATGCTTAAGAAATGTTTGGGAGACCCACAGTTGGTAGTGTATATCAATAGCATTGGAGTGAAAGACAATCTTATTTATGAGAAAATTCTTGTCCAAATCCTTGATTGCTAGGTTCACAAGTTAAGAACCAAGGAAATTAAATTTGTGAAAGCATTGTGGAGGAACTAATTCGTACAAGAAGCTACTTGGGAGGCAGAGGAGGATATGAAGGCAAAATACCCTCATTTATTCCTACCTGCTGATGATGAGAGAGTTGATGGTAATAAATTTCCTTTAAATTCTTGAAATCCAATTCCTTGAGTTCTCCCTTCATTCTCACTATGATAGACAATAGAGTTCTAGAGTCTGAGTGAAGATAGATATGGTGTATTGACTGTTTAATTATTTTGCTTGATGGATTCCTAATTAATTAATTTTATGAGTAAGGTGAGAGTTGCTTGATTGTTAGAGTCTATAAGGAAATTCATCCCTTGGCCTGAATCCCTAGGTTTCACTTCATTCGAGGACGAATGACACCAAGGGGGAGATAATGTAACACCCCCTAATTCCTTCTACCTAATTTGGAGTGAATGCACAGATGATGCTGAGAAAACGCTGAGAAAAATAATACAGAAGAAGGTTCGCAAGGATTATTTACAACTTGTAGATAGGTTTGCGACTCTTAGAATGGGTCTCGTAAAAACCCCAGTTGACTTAGTGAAATTTTTTAACTTTGAGGCCTATATACAAGAGGTGGTTTACGATTTGTAGAACCATTTACGACTTGTAGAGGAGATTTCTTGACAAATTTAAGTGACTCAAATTTTAGGACCCCTTATTTACGAAGAGGTATTTATGGCCGTAAAACATTTTACAGCTCATAAAATAGGTCTCGTGCCACTTTCTAGTAACTTAGATTTTCAGATTCACGAGAGGCTATCTACGACCCATAGAATGATCTACGACCCGTAGGTGGGGTCTCGTAGACTGAATTGACAGTTTTAATGAGGGGTATTTTTATCCATTTCATCCCTATTTAATTAATCCTTGGTCATTTTAGGCTTGAATAAAGCCTTAAAACAGAACCCTAGGTGTATTATTCACCATTGTTTATATTCAACAGTTCTTGAGAGCACTAAAGGAGAAAGAAGAGCGTGGAATCTAAGTCAAGCGTAAGGATCTACCAAAGTTTGACTTTCCCTTCCATCCCTAGGTATGTAAGACTCACCAAAGTGTGAAATCACCTTCTTCCACATGCCCCTTTTATCTTCTTGAGTCAAGATTTGGGAAATTTTATTATCCAAATATTAAATTCTTGCATTTATTATGAATTCTCTAGATAATATATGAGGTACTTGCTGCATTGCACAATTATTGATATGATATTGAGATAAAGTTTCATACTTGAAAGCATGAACCCTAAATTGTATAATTTTATCAAATTCTATGTGTGGCTTGAGTTGTGGTTTGAGTTGATATTGAGTTGAGAGAATTGATGAGTTGAGCATCAAAGAGCATGTGAAGCATATTGAACATTTTCACTTACACTACCATGAAAGTTACTTGCATTGCATGATGAGTCAATATAAATAAGTCTAAATGACTGTGTGAGTCCGAGTTGAGTTTGGTTAGTCTATATTGATTGACTGAGTTGATGAATAACTGAAATGAGTTGAGATGAGGTAGCCCAATAAGGTTGATATTTAAGTTGATTGACTGAGAATTGACGATTGAGTTGAGCATATTTTAGTCTTGGAAGGAGTATTGAGCATCAAGCTGGGAGCGAGTAAATAACTACTTTAACCGACATAACTACGTTGCCAATAGCATGGGATAGTCATGTAAGATATTTGTCACACCCCATCCCGGGGGTCATGACCAGTGCCCGATAGGGGCATGCAAACACTTACCAACCCAAATTCCTTTATAACCTAGCCCGAA